>JAYMTF010000614.1:0-32845 GCA_036897485.1 Pelargonium nanum | reverse complement strand
GTGGGCGGATATGTTGGCCTTCACCCAGTCGTCGGTGAATGACTGGGAGGCGGCCGCCGCCGAGAGAAGCTCATTGGGAAGTGCGACGACGACGCTGATGTTAGAGCCAGCGAGGGCGGTGAGAACAGAGGAGTCGGTGTCGTAGAGCTTGATTCGGTTGATTCCTTGGGCTTTAAGTAGCTCCACCACCTTGGACGGCGGCGGGAGGTTGTCGGCTATGCGGCCGTAGTTAACTCCGACTGACCCACCAGCCTCGGAGACCGATAGGAATCCGAAGACGAGGAAGCAGATAATGGTTTGTGCTGCCATTTGTGTCATGCTCTGTTTCTGAACAAAACAGAGCAATGGAGAAAAAAACAGAGGAATTGAAGGAGAGTGGGAGGTGGATTGAGAAATGATCGGATGGAGATGGAGATAGATATAGAGGTGGGGGAGAGGGTGGGGTCCACCTGTTATGAGATCAGGGACGTTTATTTTGGTATTGTACTTCCACCAACTCGACCGTTTTTAATTACTGTTGTTGGTATTAGATTTGAAAGAAAAAAAAATTTCTCTGTGCTTTGTTGAACTAAACATGTACTTTTGTGCGTACACGTGTCTGTTTGTGAAGTCGGTAATGGGTTTATACGGTTGTGATTTGGCGAGGAGGATCGGTATTTGTGTTGGTTGATGGCCCATATTGTAGCGTGCAATGATGATGTGTTGGTGAAATTAGGAATTGGGAATTCACTTTTATTTTTCTATTTCTATTTCTATTTCTAGTGCCAAAATGCAAAATGTGAACGTTGGCTTTGGCAGGTTGTTAGTTTTGCATTCCATGTGGATTTGTGATTACAAACAAAAATCTTAAATGGACTCATTGCCTTCGACAAACAATCATTTGTACCTTCTAATTTTCTATGCAATTGTTTTTAGAGTTTGTTTTGACTTGATCAATTCAGGTTCAACAAAATGTTTCTTTGTTTTATCCATGTGTTAAGATTAAATATTTGTTCAAAATTTGATATACGCTGACTTTCGATGTTGGAGTCTTAAACATGTGATCTGCACAAAACAACACACCAAAAACAGAGACCTTAAACGTGTTTTTTGGACATCATATCGTGCACGAGAGTAAGATTTTGACTGAAAATAGCAAAAGCTAAAGAGAGTTATAGAGAGAAAAATGAGAGTATTTACAAACCAACCTCGTCACATGTCACCTTGTGGGCGGTTGTTGGTGATGATGGGTCCGCTCTAGGCCCACTTGAAGCTTGGGCTCTTCCTTTTCAGGCATGCTGTTCGCGGGCATTGGGCAAGCTCAATAGTTCCTATACGTCCCTTGTGTGTTGATGAGAGTGTTGAAATCCGCATAAAACTCTATCGCTTGATAACATCGTCCAAGAATTTTGAGAGGGTCGAATTGCCTTGGCAAAGTCGATACATGCATTCGTAGACATCACGACCATATTGACGATAACCTAATGAGGCGGGGACCATGGTGGCTTGTTGCGTGAGCAAAGTGTTTATGGAACTCTTTGTGGGAGACTTGGATTCAGAGAAGACCTTTAGGGAAGCCTTTGAGAATTCATGTTTAAAGAAGAGTTTCGAGAAAATTTTCGGAGTCCCAAAGATGAGAACTTTGCGGAAGCTTTCGGAGCTCCGAAGGAGCATTTAGGTCTTCAGCCTCGGGGACTCCAATAAATCTTTTGGGGTCCCGTACTCGGATGAGAGCTTCAGAAAAGTTTTTGGAGCACTTGTGAAATGTTAATGTTACCTTTGTAAGTCTTGGGGCTCCTTATTGGAGCTAAGTGCCATGGATTTAAGTTCTTCACATTAGAGTCTTTCGTAGGACCTTACTTCTTGGTGCAATGAGTGTTTTGTTTCAAGTTGTGACAAGTGAACGGTTACTTCACAACATTGATTTTGTGACATTTTAAAAAGTACTAAACACATATTTTATAATAGAACATGTTTTGAGGCGCGCATGAGTGTAATTGATAGTTAATTATTTCACAATTTTTACAAGAAAAATGATCATGGGTTTCACGATTAGAGTTAGTCATATGAACTTATTGTCAATTAAAGACCACGGGATATGTACATGATTTTTCTTGTTTTGATCTAATTGTTTGTAGAGTTTCACTTGTATGTATGAAGCCACGGATGAAGTTTTGCTTGCAACGATAACGTCACACGTGTTATTTGTATTTTCTAAACGCTTATACTATATATACATATATATGTATTGTGTTAGCTTATATTGTTGATGCCTAGCTACCAAAATTAATTAATCTCTTCAGAATCGGACATGGCTTGTTTAATTTATGGACTTCAGCAACTTGAGAAATGTATTAGCCAATGAGTGTTGAAGCAGTTGGGAAAAGGGGGCGACAGATTTGTCATTGGTTTACATTAGAGAGTTGATTTTAGTGACGATGATGATGTTATTTTAGGAATGTGGAAAACCGTCGTGTTTCATTTGGTGTTTATGGTGGACAACTTGGGCTATAATTCCTCGACTTTTTGAAGAAAATAAGAAATCAAATATATGCTACTATTTATCAACTGATGATTCACCACAAAATGAGGCTCATTGTAATTTTTAACATTTCTCAAAAGATTGTAACATACAATAACAAAATTTCGGTTAAAGAAAATCAAATCATGTGACCTTTTTTTTTTCCCTTAAAAAGGCCTCAACCTTTCTTCTAGATTTGATTATTGTTTAGTAAAATAAACAAAAGAAAACTATAAAAAGCTGAAGATATTCACAATAGCATATGATTAAAGTGTATTGGCTTTGGCTTCTCATTAAATAAATTTTGGTGGGGCAAGTTGGAAATTGATGCTTTTGGAGTGGTGCTTTCACAAGTTAGCTTAAATATATATTATATAGAGTTGATGATTTAGATCAAATTTGTGGATACTCGAAATTTTGTCCGTATTTACGCGATTTCTGATAACGCGCAGTATTAGTTGTATATATTTTCTATATTTTTGTGATAATTTTTTTTATTGTTGTAAACAATTTCATGTTTAATTTTTATGGTATCGAGCATCAACTAATTTAGATAATAATCGAACAAAATTATAAATATATCACATATGGATACATTTGATCAAAACATTTATAAAACATTGCCTATCAAAAAAAAAATTTATAAAACATTGCCTAAGTGATAGATACAAAATGATGGAAAAGGAATCTTACTATAAAATGTCAAACCCATAACCTCTAATTAAGAAATTCTATTATTGCAAATATATATCTTAGAACCAACTAATTGTAATTATTATATATGTACCTATTTTATTTGTATGTGGTTTTTTGGCATAGGACGCAACCACATTGAAATATTTGGAGCATCACATGATTTATTTTATTTGTAGATATATCATTTGGAATTTGGATTAGAATGGTGTGTACAACTCGATGAAATCATAAAAAAAAGCTAATTATTTAGTAGATTGTTTAATTAATTAAATTACAATTGGATTTGCAAATTGCAACTCTTAATCTTGTATGTGAAACCGAAGGAGCAGCCTTACGACTTGAAGTTGATCATATGCTTCAGATATTGACACTCCATATTATTTGATTGGCTACAATTAAGAGTTAGGACAGAGACAGGTATTGAAATCAAAATGGTGTCACCAATTTCAACTCACATTTATATAAATATGTAAACAATTCATTAATGTTTATTATCTTTTCAGTCATTACATTGGTTTAAGGTCTACAATTTAGTTGGGCGTGTTTCCTTAATGATTTTAACCCATCATAACATTGTAGACTTTCATATTCACAAATCACAATATACATTTTTCTTGGCTAATGCTTTTCTCATCATAGTGAAAGCTGAGTGTTAAATAACGTTGACATTTCTATAACAATTTTTTTAATAAAAATTCGATATATTACGCATAGGGTTAATTTTATTGTTATAATACAATTAACCGTAAAATTAATCTTTTTATATAATTTGAAATTTTTTATATGACATAACTACCAAACTTGTATCTTCAGATAAAAAGATTGTGACAATGTATTGTTAAGAACTCTTTATACTGCTTTTATTAACGCTATAGTTTAAATATAAAATAATTTTATTCATGATGTATATATCGTTCTAAACCAATATCTTTTTATGTATATAAAAACAATTGAAGCTTCTTTGCCCATAGGCTTGCTTTATAAAATAAAGATCATTACAAATTAATGGCCATTATTTTAGCTTCAACACAATTTGCCAACCAATGATGATTGACCTAAATATTAGCAAAAAACAGCTTAAAAACTTTCATAGATAAAATTTGTATTCAGTTATCATCATCAATATTGCTAGTTTTGTATTAGCTAAAGAATTGATCTTGGTAAGTGGTTAGTAACACTAAAAGAAGTAGCTGAAATTACCAATAATATCCTAATATAGGTATTGTACGGACGTAAACCTTTCACAAGTTAAGTTTATTTATGGTTAAATATTTGTATTGAAAAATGGTTTGCGTAAGAGAGAGATATGAGTCCAAGAAGAGGCATGCAAAGCAAGAAAATGGTGTGAATGAACCCCACAATAGACATAGAAATATAAATAGAAGTGGTTAAGTTTTGTTGAGAAAAATGAGGGAATGGGCGGTGACGTAATTTTGTCATCTCTCCCACTCACAAATTGACTTGTTTCCCAACGCCAAGAAGTAGAAGCGTGTTTTTTGGACAAACAAAACCTTATCCCTACCAATATTATATAGTAATAGTACATAGTATTTAATTACATTCAAATATGTGACAAATTAAAGTTGTTTGTATGTATGTCTTATCCTATAAGGAGAGGTCGGAGGAGCAGGTGCAATGCAACAAGTAGCATTTGTGGTGGCATTGGGATGCTATAAATTACTAATTACTTGTGATTTTTATTTGACAATCTCAAGAGTGTTAGCGGAGGTCGGCTGGTTTCTCTTAATGCAATTGGTTGGTTTGTTGTTTAGTGTTTACTACAATTGTGTGTTTATGGGGAGTTGCAGATATAATAAATTGTGAAACACCTGCATGCAGGTTTGGCACTTTGTTGCAAATCATAAATGGGAAATGGAGTAGGAAGTTTCTTTGGTTTTCTCCTATGTCTTCTTCGCTAAGACTTGGTTTAGTTTTTTCATGCACCGCGTTGGCTTGGCTACTCATTTAATGTTATCGACATAAATACTTAAAACAATCGATTACCAACTATGCTGCGTGAGTGGCACAATCAAGAGAATTATTAATTGGGAGTTTAAGAAAAAAAATATATGACAATTTGTTCTCCATGGGCCTAGCTATATTAGCTAGACATGCTACTGAGACCAAATTGTATTGGGGTGGGTGGGTTAGGCCTCAAACCTAGCTTGCATCATTTTGTAAGTTGAAACCCACACTAGTACTATGTTGGGCTACTAACCATTTTCCAGCAACAGAGTATAGACTATAGAGTCATGTGGGGACTTATTAGCTTGTGGAATTCAGAAACATGTTTGTCTTGCATCTGTTTTGTAGCCACAAAATCTTAAACTTGACTTGTTTTATTGTGAACCGACTCCATTCCCAAAGTCTTCTCGTACTCAATAATAAGATCAATGTTCTCATGTCTCTCATTTTTTTTTATAAGTAAGCGGTACCTTTTATTTATCAAACCCAAAAATCCAAATAAAAGTCCAAAAGAGGGGACTAATCATATTCCAAACACGAAATAGAATTAGAGGCCCAATTACGAAAAGGAAAAGAAACACTGAAATTACTGTCAATACATGGAACTAAAGTGAGTGTAAAACTCTGAATTCGGATAACCGTCTCCTCAATGCTCGGGTAATGGTCGCGAAAAATCACAGAATTTCGACTGATCCATATATACCATAAAACTATTGTGCACAAGGCACTCCACACTTTTCAGGTCCTTCCTTTGCCTACAAAAATAGACTCCCATGTTGAGAGAAGAGAGAAACACTAGTCCGGCGACTGGACTGTTCGGACTCCCCACCATAACCAATTACAATTCCAGATTTTAGTAGCCCATTCTTTTATTCTGTTTATCTTGAGTTCTTAAGCTGTTTAGCTAGAAAGTATTAAGTTTCACTACACGTTATTAACACAAACACTCAAACTATCAACAAATGTTTCTTTTACATATTGTAATATTCTCTCCATACATTTATGAGAGACCACCACAAGTAAGGAGATCACCTCTAGGAAGTTTAAAGACACATAATGCAAGAAGGGACTTTTTGTGATCGTGTTTGAGACTCAACAAAGCAAGCGTGCAATATGGAAGCTAAGTCTCACTTGAATGTTCGACTAAGTTGTCCAACCTAGATGTAAAACCTTGATTCCCAACTTGAATGAGCAACATGCATGGGTGTTCAACATAGCCCTCAACGGTCAACATGATCACTCAACATGTTAAATATAATTTTTCAACCTTAATTGCCGCCACTATGAAAACCTATGTTTCGACATCACTCCCTAACCTGATGTTCAACCTCGTTGTTCATCCTTAATACAATGGCCTTGAAAGTCCATTATGCGATATCGCTCTTTGCCCATATATGTTCAACCTCTCATTTTAGCCTCGATGTCGCAACCTTAAAAACTAATGTCACGGCATAACTCCTTAACCATATGTCCAACCTCGATGCTTTACCTTGATGTCGTGGCATTGAGGGAGGATGTCGCAAAATCACTCCCCGACTGCATATTCAACATTGATGTTTAACTTCATAGTTCGCACCATTGAGGGACCATGTTGTGGCATTAGGCCCAAACCATCGTCTTCTCATCTTATTTGGCCTCGTACATCCTCTTACCAAGTCAATCACGCCCGCACACTCTATGCCCAAGTAATGAGGCCACCATGAGAACCCTTAATACATGAAGAAGCGCTCCCCACTTCTATGAAAGACCTTCATACTTAGTTTTCACTAGAGGCTACAAAGTCATAATGATAGTTTCACACCTCTCCTTCGTATTTAACCTTCGCAAGAGGTTACAAGATTACAAGGTGAGCTTCACATCTCATCTCCATACTTAGTCCTCACAAGAAAGTTTATTATGTCTAAGAGGGACCTTCATACGTAATCTCCACATGGAAGCTCCAAGTCATTATAAGGAAGTTTCGATTCCGTAGCATACTTGGATTCTTCCTAATTATGATATTTAACACTAGCAATAAGAATAGACAATATAATGTATCTATATATCTAATGTTTGATTGAATTAAATTTATATTTTATATGTATGAGTTTCACATTTGATGATAACTCGAATTTTTTTGAGTTCGTACGACAAAACGAAATGCAAGTTAAACAGATCGAATCTAAATTTTGATGTACACTAACAAGAAGTATATGCACTTAGTTCGCCGTGAATTTGTATGATTTCTTAAAAGTCGTGCAATTATATTGTTGAAATATTTTATTCATTATTTATTTGACATATTTTGTATAATTATTATTTTCGTGTGACCATTAATCATATGATTCTTTTAACAATAGTTACATCACATGCAATTAATTTTATACAATATACTTTTATCGATTGCGTTACAATATCTTTACTCGTTATAAAAAGACACATTGATTCATACTTATTGTTTTATTGGCTGGTAATTTTAAATTTGTTGCTTAAAAAATAATAAATAATTTTATACTAATTATAATTAAAATTAATAATCTACTTTATTATTAATTTTTATAAAAATATTCACACCATTTTTTCTTGTGGAATGTGATGCAATTAACTTTTCTTCATTTTCCTAGAAACTCAAAATACCTCATAGAAGTTATAAAAGGTAAACCTAAATACTAAAACGACGCAGTCTACTTCCATTATCGAGACCCGTCCGATCAACACCTCCAAACTCATCAGAACCGTCCACTCTTTCACCTTTCCCAAAACAAGCATATAAAACAGTGGGTGAGTCACGAAAAAGCCACAAGGCTTGTTGCGTGGTTCCAGAGCAGCAGCAGCAGAGTATCGGAGACCGAAATTCCGAAACTTTCTTGACCCGAGACGAAGAAATGTCTGGAGTGACGAACCAGGAGGAGGACAAGAAGCCCGCCGATCAGGGAGGCGCTCACATCAACCTCAAAGTGAAGGGACAGGTCGGTTTCTCTCTCTCTCCCTCTCTGCGATTTTGTTCATTTGTTTCCATCGGTTGATTTCATGATTCTGCATTGTTTTTTGCTGTTGTTTTGAAGTTTTTGGTTGTATCTATGGGTGCTGATCATGAAAATTTCATGTATTTGCAATTCATTTCTAGGGTTTTTGTTTCTATTTTTAGAGCAAGTGTTAGGTTTACTTGTTTTGACGTTTTTGTTTGTTGGGGTTTAGAATTATACTCGGCATATTTGCTTTGCTTGGCAATTAGGAAAATCCCAACTGATAATTTAATTCATGTTTTTTTTCTTCTTTTGAAATTTGTAAAATGTGTTTGTGTGTTTTGAGTATGCTCTATTTTATGTATAAGATCGATTGGAATTTCGGAATTCAAAATGATTTGTTCTTTTATCACCAGTGCCACCATCTGTATGAGTAGTTTTTCTGAATTTCAGTCTTGTAACAGTGGTTCAGGTTATCGAAATTGAATGTATCTTATAATTTTAACATACAAGTGGTTATATTTTCATAATTTTTAGACTTCAAAATATATGAAATTGTGTCATTTTAGGAAAGTTGTGTATTGATAGCATGCATTTACAATTATTTCCCATATAAGTACTTGAGAAAGATGAAGCATGGATGTCTTAGAGGCATTTGGAGGCCCTGGTAATTGAATATGTATTTAATTCGAGATAGACCTTAGCCTTACTTTACTATTTGGCTGTTATCATATTTTAGGAAATGTTGACTGTCCGCAGCATGCAGTTATGACCACATGCCTTCGCCATTTGGTGTTTTTGCATTAATAAGATGTCTAAATAAGAACCAAAATTATTGAACCAAATACGGGTCTCTCAAATAGTATGGTAAGTGTAAGCCTTCTGCACACGGAAGGAAAGTAAAATTAGCTGAGATGTGTTCTAGTGTGTGACCAAGTAAATTGGTGGAAATTTGTGAAGTTGTTTTGAATTCGATTAACAAGTAAATTAGGGGATTCTAAGTTGGATCTTAAGTTCATATGACGTGTTTCTACTCTTGAAAGCATGTATTTCCTCTCCTAATTGTGTGACTGCTCTCTCAAGTGGCTCGCACGTCTTTACTATGTTTAAACTTTGTCTCTTCTATGAGTACAATTCAAGCATAAGAAGCAATTACCCTGAAATCTTAACTTCATGCAAGTGTGTTACTATCCCTAGTAAACACTCTAAACGTGTTTTAAGGCCTATAAACAGGATTTACCATTCTCTTCACGATTCCTCTCATAAATCCCTAGGAACTAACAAAAGCTAATTAAAACCTTAGCTAGCTTAGAGCACAAACCAAAGAAGCAATCAAATCAAGAATTAATGGATGTATTTAGATAATTGAAAAAATTACAGCCGAACAGGAAATCAGGCCGAAACATGCATGTTTCAGGGTTCACAGCCTTGTCTGTGTGGCTGGGTCATATAACTGTTACCATTTGCTGTTATTTGCTGTTATTCTTTATTCCGATAGTTGAAGTTGGTGCATGATTTGTATTCATACACTCAACTCATTGCGTTAAGTATGACTTCTTTGGTCATTTAAAAAAATAAGTATGGTACATAATAGAAAGTTACCTGTTTAGAATAGTATCAATATCAGCAGGTGTGATGGAAATCTCATGGCCTACTTAAGGCATGTTGATCTGACAGGTTTAGTTTGGCTCTGTTTGTAGGATGGTAATGAAGTGTTTTTCAGGATTAAGAGAAGCACTCAACTGAAAAAGCTCATGAATGCATACTGTGATCGACAATCTGTGGAGATGAATTCTATTGCATTCTTGTTTGATGGTCGCCGTCTCCGTGCGGAGCAGACTCCTGACGAGGTATATCTCTTCTCTCTCTCTCTCTCAAATGTTTACCATGTTGTCCCTATTGTATTGTCTAACTCTAGGATTATGTTATTGCAGCTTGAAATGGAGGATGGGGATGAGATAGATGCAATGCTGCACCAAACTGGGGGTTCAACAGCTTAGTCAATGATATTAGTAGGAGGGTATTATTATAGTAGAAGCTAAGTATTACTTGCTGGATGTAAAATCTCTGCAAGACATGATATGTTTGTAACCAGTCATGGTTTATATAGCTAGTCTTCTCTAAACTATAGTGATGTTGCTATTCAATGGTTGCAAAGAGCATTGCCTATGGATGATTTGCTTAATCCAATATGATTTCTGCAGTTATCATTACTATTATTGCGCTGTGAATTTTCTTTGAAATTGATTTGCCATTTTGGTTTAGTTTAGCCAAGTACACTAAAGAATTGTAAGTAGGTGGTCTAAGAAGTTAACTATGATTGAGAATTTCATAATAATATATAGAGTAGTAATGTCTAGAACAACGAAGACGAATATCTAAAGTAAATATGCCAACCCTAGCTAGTTAGTTGCGAGATCAAAAACACCCATATCATGAAAACCATTGGAGTTGTCATAGTATCCTTCGAAATAGTCATCAAGAAAATAAATGCAATTCGGTCTACACATTCCTGCATCCGTAGAAATAAGCACCGAAATAGAGCCATTATTCGTAACCATATGTCCATATCCATCTTGAATACCTCGAAAAATACCGTCCGGTAAATATCTGGCTCCTTCCACTCCATGGTTCTGAAAACCAACCAAAAATCACCGGACGCCACAGACTCCACCAAGTACTTTTTCTCAACATGCTCTTGCAAAGGGCTCGCAATCCTCAAGGCCTTAGGGTTTTCACGATCCTGCAGCTCCAACAACTTGACGTGCCCCATATTGTCAGCGGCGTATGACTTGCCCTTATAAAACATGACATTGTAATTACAAATCTTTGTAGGGTCCTCCACATGCGTCCACTTCTTGTCTCCAAATTTTATTGCCATAGATGACAAGAACCATGCAGTTTGGATCCGATGGGGTGGTCGATGTGATTGCTCTCGCAATGAAAACTTCTGGGATAGCGTTTGCCTCTTCCTCGCCCAATTGCGGGTACCGGAAGCTGCTTCTTGGGGGGAGCTCGATCTGTTCTTTCGAGACTGGATTCAAAAGATGGATTGCATAAGGACGGGAGAGACCAATGGTTACGAGCCATCCGTTTGTGGCACTGCAGATCCAACGTCCACGAACCTCCGGTAGGTCCATCTTTCGAGTCTCTTTGGTGTGAATGTTGTACAAGGCGCGACTACAAACTTCTTGATGATCATTGTTGGGAATCAGGAGCCATGGGATGTTGGATTCGAGGCGTTGACCAGCAATGGCATTAAGAGAATTATCAGCCATTGATCAAGGATTGTGATGATAATGCAGCTAATGCAATTAATTAAGCAAACTAGATAACAAACAAGACTTAGCTGGACTATATTGATGCAGGTCTCTTTGATGAATCAACTGTTTATATAATAACGCGCCAAAGCCAAGTTTGGTGTCCTTTTAGGCTTAGGACATTGTTTTACTTGTCCGACTCTGTCTCGCTTTTACTAATTTTATTCCAATAACGCATAGTAAACTTTTATAGGAGATATATTTCTGATCCTACAATGATACACCTCATCTAATATAAGTTATTACTAAATAGTAATCGATTCCCATTTATTTGTTTAGGGGACACATATTTACACTAACGTGGACACAAATATAGTACATACGTAGCAAAAATTGCGTCGAACGGTTAAAAACCATTAGCTATTCGAGGACATCAAGAACAAATTAACTAGCTAGATTGATGCAGATTTATCTTGTGGAACTGCATATAATGAGATTTCTTTTTGTGCAGTTGAAGTCGCCGTTGCTCCTTCTTCCATGGAAGTATTGTTGGATAAAATTACAGTTTCAAGTACTCTGCAATTGCAATATTGTGAATAACCTGCAACATGCGTCCATGAGATTAAAAACACATATTGTACACTTGACAAATTCTAATTCATCCATCTCATCATCAAAATATTTGATGTGTCATATTTAACTAATTAGCATATCACTATGTACAAAAAATTTTGTACCAAATTTTGTACATATAGCATTATTCACTAATTTATATTCCTGAATCCGCCACTGTATATAATAACGCCAAAGTCAAGTTTGGCCTCCTCTTAGGCTCAGGACATTGTTTTACTTATCCGCCTCAGTCTCACTTTTGCTAGTCTAATTCCAATAACGCGTCATATACTTTTACAGGACTTATATCCACAATGATACACCTCCTCCAATATATGTAATTGCTAAATCTTTTATTTCCATTTTTTTATGATGAAAATTAAATGAATACGAGTCACATGCTTTTGGTTTAGGCCAGGAGCATTCAAAATGGTAAGAAATAAAAGGTTAATATATATAGGTAATTGTGCAATAACTTATGAAAATTCATAAAATTTTATGGCCATAAAACTATGTACTTTTTTGACACTGGACATGATCTGCCAAATTCTATAAAATAATTGTGTTTTTATTTTTAATTTTTTATTTAATAAAGTATCATTATTATTATTATTTTGTTCAATCAAAATGTTAACTTTTTATTTGTTTATGATATAAATGTTATTATTTTATTATTAAAAATTAGTGGTACCATGATATTAAACTCTTAAAGATTAATCTGTTGTAGAGTATATCATTATCATTATAATAAGGTTATGTGTCAACAGTGGAACCGACATTTATTGACCTTTTAAAGGTTAACCATTGTGGATGCCCTAATCTAATCATGATGAGTAGATGACATCTCGTTAAATTTGATTCATACTCATCATATATATAATGAATTTGTAGTAGTAGAGCGGTTCGTCGGATTGCCAATTTTTAATGACGCGTCATATTCTCGTTGAACAACTTAGGTTGAGCCATACAATTAATTGCTTATGATCCTTACACTTTAATTTGCTCATGCACCAACACGTTCCATTCTTTGCTATTCCAAACCCACCAGATCATATGCCTAATGTGATTAAGATTACATTACTTTTATCAACATGTGTTTCAAACAATAATGACTAAAAAACATAAAACTCATGACTTGTAAAATGTTGGTGTGAAAAATATGTATATATATAGATAGGATTCATTTATACTAGAAATATACAAAATCAAATACTAGGTCTTAGGCGCATTAATCTTAAATATAATTTTGATTAAAAGCATACTTTTTCTTGTACCCACGAGATCATATATATGGATCCACCAGTTGCGAGATCAAAAGCCCCCATATCATGGCATTCGTTGTCATCGAAGTCTGACTCACACCTGTGACACTTGTTTTAATGTTTTTTGTACTGCGGCCGAGCTAAACCAGCACTGTTATTGCATTTATGAACGCTTTGGTCATAAACTAGGTAGAATATCTCATTTGAAAAAAAACTTGGTAGAATATCGCATTTAAAAAAAACTAGGTAGAATATCCACGTATTTAGTCATTTAAATTTCAATAAAATTGATGAATTATATGTTGAGATGAAATTTCTTTTGGTATTTGGGAAAAGTGTTTGCATATATTAGAGGTTTGTATAACTAGAGAGATAAAAAAATTATTTATGGAAGAGGAAATTTTGTTTTTGACTTTATTTAGAATGTTAAGATAATATCCTTATTTATAGTGATCAAAGAAAATCGCTAGACACTGCTATTCTAGAGAACTTACTCAACTAGAAACAACTATTCCAGGTAGCTCACTCAACTATACACAACTATTCGTCTATTCTAGAAAACACTTTAGCAAATACAAGATTATTCTAGACAACTTGACTATTTATTACAAAGAGAACTAATACTAATTTGACAAAGCCCAAAAAACTTAAATCAAGTTTATATTTTAACATCTTCCCTTAAACTTGATTTGTGACTCCAAGAATACTCCGCACCTTGACAAAAGTATCTTGCTTGAGTGACTTGGTAAAGATGTCCGCTGCTTGTACTTGAGACTTTACATACTTCAGTTCCTCTTCTTTCCTTGCGATGCATTCTCGTATGTAGCGATAACGAGTGTCGACGTGCTTGCTTCGATCATGGAAGACATGATTTTTTGTCAAAGGAAGTCCTGATTTGTTATCAACACGAATCCCGGTTGGCTCTTCATGTGAAAACTTCAACTCATTCAGTAAGTTTCTAGCGCCCACAAGCTCCACCTTTCGCGACCAACCGGGTCTGCTGGGTGCCCGAAGAGACGCGTCAAAAGCGCGTATTTCAAGAGACTTATGTTCGAAGAACACACTCTAGAAAACATGCTCATGAATATGGGTACTCAAAGACATGCTTCCAATCTAGGGACTCGAAGACATGCTCCCAAATCCGGGCATCCGGAGGTTTGCTCCCAAGATTGGGCAAGCGCCCAAAACTTGTGCCCGAAGCACATGCCCAAAGACAAACTCCCCCATTTGGGCACCCGAAGACATGTTACTAAATCACATCTAAACACTATCAATAAAAATCTCATTTTCATTCTCACACGCTTCATTGACAACCTGACCCACCTATGAATTTATAAATAACCAAATCATAAATACACTCAACATTCTTGTCTACGTCGAAATTTTAAATACTCACCCGATCTCACTTCTGTTGTCATCCAAATAACTATCCCAAACTATTCCACACATGAAATTTACAAGTGAACATCTTCAAACCAAACAAACTATAAACCAAATAGCTCAAATAAGTCAACAAACACCATTAAAGAGCCATCAGCTGAAGGACATCAAGAATTAACTAGATTGATACAGATTTATCTTGTGGAACTGCATATAATGAGATTTCTTTTTGTGCAGTTGAAGTCGCGGTTGCTCCTTCTTCCATGGAAGTATCGTTGGACAGAATCACAGTTTCACCACAGTTAGTACACTTGATACTCGAAAAAGACGGAGCAATCATCTTGATGGTGATCTTTTCCTCAAGAACTCCCACAACCTCGGAAATTTTAGGCCTAGAAGCTGGTGATATATTGGTGCACATTGTTGCCAGGTTCAAGATATTGTTTGCTTGCTTTTTGTTGTACTCATTTTTTAACCTTTTATCAACCAGATCAGTCAACCTTCCCCTTTTAAGTAAATCAGAAGCCTGCAATCAACGAAAACAGTCTCAGTATTGGTACGCTTGCTGATGAAAAAATAAGAAGATATGTGTTAATTAACCAAGTTTAATTCCTTACCCTATCCAGAAGAAAATCTCTCTGGCCCGAAGATGAATCTATTGCATTCGTCGCTCCGCTGACAATTTCAAGCAGCAAGATTCCGAAGCTGTAAATATCCGTTTTATCTGAGAAAATTCCTCTCATTGCGTACTCCGGAGCCATATATCCACTGCGAAAAAGCAATAATATATAGTTGTGTAACATTAAATGCTCGTCTACACATTTTCATAGTCAGTCTACGCTGTTTCTACTGTTTCCCACAACTTTGGCGGCTTTTGCAATTTGTTAGTACTAGAGAAGTGTTATATATGTTACTTACTGTGTTCCATGAACAATCTCAGTGCATTTATTTTCATCATAAACTGTGGCCAGCCCAAAGTCAGATATCTTTGCCTTGAGATTTTCATCAAGCAGAATATTTGAGGCTTTAATGTCTCTGTGAATGATCTTGAAAGCTTTCTCTTCATGCAAATACCTCAAACCTTTCGCGATTCCCTTGCAAATTTCATACCGGATTTCCCAAGTAAGTATTAAACCGGATTCGGACCCTGCAGATCAAAGTTACAACATATTAAGCTCTGTATATATTAAACAGAACACATGTAAATGAATAGAAATTTTGTTACTCTATTACCAAATAGAGCATTTTCAAGGCTGCTATTCTTCATATATTCATATACCAACAGATGCAAGTTTTTCCGCGAATAGCTACCAAAAAACTTGATCAAGTTTTCATGTTCCAAGGATTTTAAAGCATAAATTTCTGCTCTGAGTTCGGTCACTACTTCACTTGATTCAGTGCTAAGCTTCTTTACTGCCACAATTTGGTCTTGCACACCAACCTGCACATGCACAAAAAAGTTATTAACAAAGAGACTGAAACAGCAAAAAGATTTAAAGAGCATCTATAAACTTTCACCTTGTAAACTACACCAAAACCTCCTCTGCCTATCTCATCTTTGCTGAAATTTTGAGTTGCATCTATTATCTGCTTGACAGTGATGGAAACGCCATCGCGGAGATCTATGCGAGTTTCTGTTCAAGAATCATATTAGAGATATGTTAATTATTAACTAACAAGAATTATGTACATTTAAATCCAGTGTACCTTGCCATTCTTTGTTTTCCAGCCACCCCATTTGCCAACAGAAAGCCAATGCACACAACACAGCAAAAACGATGGAAGCTAAGACTATCAGGACTATCTCCCACGGCATTAGTTTCTTCGATTTCGGGGCTGAAAAATATATGCAACAAAGACGGGTTACTAGGAATATATGCAACTTGTATATAAAGTGGCAATGGGACTTCACATTCTATCGATGTGGGATACATTAACACTCCCACTCACGTGCATGCTGGATAACACTACAGACCCTGCATGTGGACAAAGCAGGGAGGCAACAAAGACGGGTCACCAGCCCCAAAACCAAACAAGCTCTGATATCATGTTAAACTTAACTCCAACTCAAAAGTTTAAGCTGACAGGATTAGTATTTTACCGGGAGTTGCAGTTATAGCTGATATTAGCGGTCCATTTAGAAGAGGGTCATCATTTACAGCACCTTTGCCTCTCCACAACAATTGGATCTTCAATAAAGAATCATCCTTAACTTGGACTCGGAAACTT
Organism: Pelargonium nanum; assembly: GCA_036897485.1. Lineage (NCBI taxonomy): Eukaryota > Viridiplantae > Streptophyta > Magnoliopsida > Geraniales > Geraniaceae > Pelargonium > Pelargonium nanum. Next base: position 15,996 of record JAYMTF010000614.1, on the reverse strand, counting down.
TCATTCCATGGTCTATTTGGAGCCCCAGCTTTCTTCTTTATGTTAAAATCCGGTAATTCTAACTTGTCCTGCAATTCACATATGAGAGTAGTTGCTTAAATATATACATTCTTTTTTATATGAATAGTAATGGTGAAATTAATTACCTGAATATACACATCAAACAAACGCTCCTTCAAGGAGCTATAGTCTTCTTCTTCTGTATAAACGATTTCGGAGAAATGAAGTTGCACAATGTACTCTCCTCTGTGCAGACAAAACCCGTAGTATGTTAGAGAGACGGGACAGAGACGAGCTGTTTCAAACAACGGGGAAGCTGCACATTTTGTCTTCTTGTTGTAATTTCCGTTGGCAGACGAGTAAGTACCACTATAACTCCCAGAACTGGTAGACATAAAGTGTCCTGAACAGCTATATGCCCATTTTCCTTGTGACACATGAACATTTGATGTAGCATTATCTGCTTCATATTGCTCGAACTTTTCCCCGCCACCACAATTTATATGCAAGGTATTATCTGCACAAAATTAAACAACATTGTATAGATTGAGATTCAACTAAAACACATGTTCTTCTCGAGACAAACAACGAGCTTACGCTTTGGTTTTCCTTTGGGGCAATGTGCTTCCATTATTTGGTATGGATCAGAAGTCCTAGGAAAAAAAGAAGATAAAAATGTAATCAATTTTGTTGTATAATTTGAATATATAAACATATTTACTTGGTCTCTTACATGTTCTTAAGAGATGAACCATCAGATAGAGCAGTATAATTGGAGCAGCATCCGAATAAGTTCCTGAGATATATCGATATGAAAAGTAAAACTGCTGATATATACAAAAGAATCTCAAAAAGTGAACTAAAATAGACATGTTTAGTGTAATTCCGTACGCCAATGAAAGAGTTTGTGTGTTCAAGGTTTTGTTTAGTGCCAGCTTATTGTCTGAAAGATCCCTGCAAGATAAAAAATGAAGTCATTGAAACATATCATAGCAACAACCATTGTCACAGCTCCATAATCTGATGATTATATATGATAAAAGAAATCCGAGTACGTACTTGAATAAGATTGTATCAAATATATAACTTAAATGCACAGTCAAAATGATCTAAGGTCATGAGTACATACACCAGAAGCTCACGGCCGGGCTCTAAAACCCAGTCAGGGAATGACTCATTAAGCTTATTTCCTGCAAGAGACCTGAGAAATAGCTAACAATTTGTTAATGTACCTATAAATTTTGCTTAAGTATATGTGATAAAGTTTAATAAAAGAATCACTTACATTTCATCCAGGGAGTCTAATTCACTTAAAGTATCCGGGATTCCACCAGTTAAGTTGTTAAAGCTCAGGTCGCTGTTGGACAGAATATGAAACCATTAGTAACAAACAAGTTTGATAATCATAATTCTAATACTTTATGATGAAGAACTTACAGGTGGATTAGTTTTGACATGACATTTACGTAGTCTGGAATTGTACCATTCAGTCCACAATTTCTCAGTATCCTACAGACATGTACACCACAGAAAAGAATATGTAACCCGAAGCTCGATCATAACCAAAACTTGGGAACAGAACAGAATGATGTATGTATGTGACAAAAGGCGCATATTACTTACAAAGATTTGATGCTTTTCAAGTTGAATTTGGTAGATGGAGGGAATGGGAAACCAGAGTTATTTAAGTCACTAACCCACCTAGCAACACAAATATAAACAATAAGCATATATCATAATCTACTTCCAATTTAGGCTTGCAACTAATAAAGTTAGCGTCACTTACAAAGTTACAAGACCCGAAAGACTAAAAATTTCTGTAGGCAATGTCCCCTCAAAGTCATTTCCCATGAGTTCTCTGTGACCACCACAGCAAAATATATTCACATTCAGCTGAAATCACTATTCTTTCACACTATGCATGTAACGTAAAACCAGAGGCGATGGAATACTTACAAACGAGAGAGCAGTATCCAATTTTTGATAAACACGGGTACGCTTCCATTCATGTTGTTTCCAGCTACAGAACTGCATGTTTCAAGTCAATTACCAAACAATAACAGATCACAGCAACATAATTTAATTGCTAAATTAGTATTAGAAGTTACAAAAATGAACTTACAATCTATTAATGTTTTTAAGCTGTGCATATTCAGGAGGTATAGGCCCAGTTAAGTTGTTGGATGGCACTTGCCTGAAGATTAAAAAAAAAAAACATTTCAAATACAGATGAAATTAAATGAATACATAAATAACTTCCATCTTATATATAGTTGCTATCAACTTACAGGTGAGTAAGATTCTCCAACGTTCCGAGTTCTGGTGGAAGACTACCAGTGAAGTTATTGCTGCCCAAATTACTAGAAAAGAGAAAAAACAAAATTATGGATTGATCATGCAAGAGGAAATGGAGTGAATTGTTATTGCTGCAAATCGATATATATACTTACAGAGACTTAAGACTTATCATTTCCCCGAGAAATTTAGGAATCGGACCTGACAATTTATTTGTGCTCACATCCCTGTATGGTCCATAAATTAAATAGATTAATTATCATATGAAATACATATGTAATATTGCTGCATGATTGTGATGAATGGACCTCACTTACAGAGTCTGGAGTGACTTCAAATGAACAAATGATTGTGGTATTTTTCCAGAGAGAAGGTTATGGGACAGTGAACTATACATGAAGAACAGAGACAAAATTGCGATTAGAGTAAATAAAACATAAACTAATTATATTGAAGAGAAAAGAGAAAAGAAGAGAAAATAGTCTTACAGATATGTGAGCGTAGATAATGCTCCCAAAGAGTCTGGTATGGGACCTCCAAGTATGTTTGATGATAAATCACTGTTTAAGACATTAATGGCTTGATTAGTTGCGCAGTATTTCTCTAGTTTTACAGAAAACTGTTTTCGGAAAACTGAAAAACTTGTTACACAAATAAACGGTCATAATTTGTTTATAAAGAACTCACAGTCGGGTAAGTTTTGATAAGTTTCCCAATAATCCAGGTATGCTGCCTTCTATTTTGTTGGACGCTACAACACTGTCGGATATATACATGATAATTACTCATAAATTTAACAAGGGTACACTTAGATGCACAAACACGGGCACGAAAAAACACTTACAGCTCTTGCAAATGAGTAAATTTACAAAATAATGGAAGAAATTCTCCATTTAAACCTGAATCTTGCATGTCACTGCATAACAGAAATGAAGGGTTAATCAAATTAACACATTGATCTATTAATTGTTGTGCACACATATTTGGTTTAAAATCATACATTGATATGATATTCATCTCTCCCTGATGCAAAACATTATTTTCACACTTGATGGTGATACTTATGTTGCTGAAGGAATTCTCGTTGCAAGCATATGCAACTGGTGGAAGCTTCTCAAGTGCTCTTGCCATTTCATTGTAAGCTTTCACTGTCCAATGTTTCAACAGAACAGTTCTTGCTCAAAAAAATGCTATCTTGATTAAAGCACAAAAGTGTGCAAGATTTGTAAAGAAAGTGATGATTAGTATAGTTTTTGTGAGTACCTTCGTCCCCAGGCAAAGCCGGGGACTGGCCTTGAGAGCTGGAGATCCCACAGAGGAGGAGAAGAAGAAGTCGAAGAGCTACGAGGATCATCATGAACCAACGTTGTTCACTCATAATTCGTTTTTGGAATTTTAAAAATTTCAAGCTCAATACTTTATGTAGGAAGTGATTAGTCTTCACAAAAGTTTTGTGGAAAAACAGGGGAAAGATGTGTGAATCACATTTAAAGAGTTTTTAGTGAAAGCTTTTTGACCGCTGAAGACGAGAGTTTGGGCAGCAAGGGTGTATACGAGTCAGGTCTTAAACTAGCCACGTTCAAGCTCAACTCACTAAATATTTGGTTCAAACTCGCTATAATTGAGCCAAACTCGAGTTTAAGTTTAGGCTTGTTCAATAAGCTTGAAGTTACAAAATGTATAAAGTTATGTGAATAGTGAAAGTAGCTTCTTTCTTTCAAGAATCTTATTTTTGCGTGGAACTTAAAACGTCTGGTTAATTTCTTTCCCTCTTTCTATTCGGCCCATAAAAAAAAGTCGAAGTGACACAGGTTTTATTTCAAGGAGTGGTTCTAGTGTTGTAAGAAAATGTTTCAACAACAAAAGATTAAAGGAAAGCAGAGAATAACAAAAAAAATGGATGTGTAAATATATGAGAATATATGAATTTAAGCATAAGTAAACATGTAACACATCATGAGGGTGGCAAATATTTATTGGAGTAGAAGGTATATAAAAATATGATTCATATCAATCAAATGACAGAATATGCTTTATCAGCAAAAATCATAAAGATACGTTTAGCTACAATCATAAGAAATAGAGGTATATATGCCCAAGAAATTATATTCTAGTTGAGTCCTTTTATTTGTTTATGATTCTTGTCATTAGAATTTTTTTTTAGTATAATTTGAATTCAATTTTTTTATATATTTAAACAATATTATATTTGACACAAATTTTAGTGTTTCAAATAATACATTAGTTCACTAACTAAGAAAAAGGCAAAACATGATACACGAACTGTGCCTTTAGTCTTAAAAAAGAAGACAATAATTGAGAAGACCAGAGCATCTACTTTTTCTTAAAAGTAAAAAGAACAACCCTTTAATCTCCATTGCTATCTATTATGATAAATTAACAACCATCGTCGGGCAAGTGGTTTAAGACGCTTACTTTTCTTGAAGTCTCAAGTTTGAGTCTCGATTGTTACGCTTGCTGATAAAAAAAAAACTTATCGTGGAATTGTGAAAAGGATAATAACTTACAATTCTTTTATTTGCTTTCTTTTTATGTTGCAAATTCTTCAAGACTGTCGCGGTTGCTTATATATAGCAGCAGAAGTGAAAAGTGCTGCTATATCTTGTAAGGTGCTGAGATATAGCCACAGTCTGTGGATATGGAAAATGCTGCTGTAGTCTTTCTTTTGCAGCGTTTCAAGCTAAACTAACATCTTATATCCCAAAAACAAATTTTAGAAGTGTTATGTATTTGTTTCAAATATTATAGAGAATGTGTTATAACTAGAGCCCGTTAATCACAATACTTACGAACACGATCGATTCTCATCGTATAAACATGAAATGAATAAAAACACATAAAGAGATCAGTTTAGAGAAGTTCAAGATTTTCCTTGCTTAAAAACTGACTTCAGATTTTTCGGGACAGACTTTGAACCACTCACTAATGAAAAGAAGAACATATAAAGATTTTAAAATACTTGAGATATGCTAGAATTCATTGTACAAACAAATTCATTTACAACACCCTGAGAAGTAGCGTATGTAAATATACAAACAACACAATCAATTATTGTCAATCAATCTACAAGCAGAGCATTACACCACACAAATTAAGCTCAAACATTGGCAAACTAGCAATACATAAATATCTGAATCTTGATTCTTGATTCTTGAATCATCCACATTCTCCAACACCAGCAACAAGTTTTTTTTATTCATGGCCTGTTCCAGCGATCCAGCTCGATAACTTTACATGGGAAACCTTCTAAACCCATGCAGTTGCTGATCTCGAGCGAATGTATCAATGGCATATCATCCTTCAACGTCTCCCACTTCTCCACTAACCTTCTCAGGTGCTTCAGACACAGACCCTCAATTTTCCAAGTCTCCCTTTTAGTACTGCTTTTTTCTGCCTCGCTATGGCTCAACTTCACAAGGTTTCCTTCCTCGATGCATAGATACCGCAACCCGGAAAGCTCTGTTGGATTGATCCAGCTCCAGAGGTGCTCTCTTCGGTAGTTCTTGAGATACAGCTCCTGAAGAGACCGAGGAGGAGTTATGCGGCCGAGCATATTCATAACATGATTTTCTTGGAACAGAACTTCCCTAACTTTAGACGAGCTACCAATGTTATCGTAGCTGATAGATAGAACCTTAAGTCCCGTTAGGTTTGAAAGGGCGGAAAGTTCTTCTTCTAGGATGACGCTTTGGTCATGGACGTCTATTCGAAGTACCCTCAGGTTCGTCAAGTCCTTAAGATCAATGAACCGGAGAGATGATTTGCCCGCGATTCTGAAACCGGATAGTTCTTGAAGGCAAGAGAGGCTCTGGAGTCCCCGAGGAAGGGAAGGGAGTTTAGGGCAAGATCCGACGTCTAAAACGATCAGTTGCTTCAAATAAGTGACTGATGGGTGCAAATCAGTCAAATTATTGCATCCTCTCAGCACCAAAAGTTGGAGGTTCCGGAGCTTCTTGATTGAACTTGGCAAGACTTTGAGGTTTCCAACACCGCTCAGGTTCAAATAAGCGAGGCGTTCGAGGGAAGTGATCCAAGCCCAGAAGCTCTTTAGAGCGACATCATCTGATAGCTTCATCACCGAGTGTGAGACATCGAGTGCCCTGAGCGATTTGAGCTGCAGCTCGAGAATATTGTTTATGTCAGAGTCATGTCCTGTTGATGCAGAGGATGGAACCAGAAGCAATGCCCTTAGCTTCGGATCGCGTATTTTCTTCATCAGAGACAAGTTGTATTCATCAATAGGGTCCTTCAAACCAAGCCAACGATTCCCGTCCAGGGTTAGTTTCTGACTTCCCTTCTCGTCGAAGCTGCAAAATCCTTCTTCCTCTGCCATCATCGTGATTAACAAACGAACCATATCGTGCATTTTGCAGGTAAAGATCCTTCCATCGTGACCTCGGGACGACACAACTTCAATGAGGCACCGGCGAGCCAGTTCCAATAGATATGCATATCCAAACTCTATTTTAGTTCTTTGATAGTTCTTGTCCTCCAGGATGAGACCCTCTCCAACCCACCAATAAATCACTTGCTCAGCAGCAATCTCTGCATCCTCGGGATATATAGAGAAACTCAATAGACATTGCTTCAAGTAACTCGGGAGCTCAGAGTAGCTAAGCTTAAGACTAGCCATTATGGGATCGCGAGTGCTTCCCGCTGCCACTAGTCCTCCACGAAAGTTTGCTTCGATGTCACTCCACTCGCTATGAAGATTCTTTGATGCCAATAGAGCTCCTATTGTCTTGATTGCTAGAGGCAGCCCTCCACATTTCCCCACAATCTTTTGGCCTAATTCTTCAAAGTCACGATGGGGACATTCTCCCTTTGTGTTGCGAAATGCGTGTTTGCAAAATAAGTTCCAGCTATCATCATCGTCGAGAACTTTAGGATTGTGAATACGCTGACGACTGACTCCCATACCAATTGCAACATCTTTATTTCTAGTAGTTACTATGATGCAACGGCTTTTCAATTTATCATCTTCATCCATTGGTATCGGGAGGTGCTCGTTGCACATAGTCTTCCACCATTCTATTCCCGCGTCCCAAACATCATCCAACATAATGAGATAGCTCTTACTGCTAAGTGATCTGTGGATTTTGTGAATCATGTGGCTCTCGTCAAGTCCCGACCCGTCCTCTCCAAGTTGCTTCAGTATGCTGCTCAGCATGTCCTTCTCCTTGAAAGCTTGAGAAACCGATAGCCAAATCCTCTCGTCAAAGTGAGAAACAACCACACTGTCATTGAACACTTTCTGCGCTATGGTGGTCTTCCCCAAGCCTCCCATACCCACGATCCCAATCCGGCTATGCTGCTCGTTCTCTCCGCAAACAATCCACTTTCTTATCTTATCAAGATCCTCTTCCAATCCGATTATCTCAGTTGAGTTGAAATCTTGCGAGCTGAATATTCTTCTGTCTCTGCTCTCGCTGCTTCCTTCAGGATTGGTGGACGCATTCAGATATTTGCTCATAGTGTCCACTGTCTGGCTCATGCGTGCGTTCAAGGCCTTCAACTTAGTGCCCATCTCGTACTTGAAAAATGGTTTGCGGATGCGGTCAGTGGAGAGCTTCTTGGTGTGCTCGTATCTGAGAGAGCAATCTGTTAGGAGATCATCGGCTTCGTACATATAATCTTTGAGCATCTTCAAGGTGGTCTTGAGAACCTCTCTCTTAATCTGGAGATTAGCCGAGTCAGTAAGATAAGAGCGCATCATTACAAGATGGTTCTTCATATCCTCCAACTGATCTTTGAACTCAGATTCAATTAAGACATGGCGGTCAACGATCCTGAACATGCGCTCAACTATGCATTGAACCACAGGATTAACAAAGGTTGCAACCTCCATCTTTAAGTTCCTGCTTAATTAGGAACAAATTATAAATAGTCAATTCCACTTTAGTTCTCATTTTGCTGATATATATCAACAATGTATAAACAGTGCACAACAGATACTGAAAACAGAGTTGTTCAAAATAATTAGAATACTTTTAAAAGATGAATTTTAAAGACTAGTCATTGAACAATTAAAGCAAAACACCATCCAAATGCCCTACAACTCTATTATTGTTCTAAAGGAACATTGGAAAAGCAGTTGCTTTTGCCCCATCTAAGTTCAATGTCTTTACAGTTGGTGCCCATTTCTCCTACAATTCAACTTTTGTCCTCTTCGAACAAACACAATTGTTCTCGAACAAGTTTAATTTCAATGGTTGTCGGTACTATTTATCTATACATTTTAGAGAACGTGTGAAAGTATAAAACATTTTTATTAGTATTGAAATAATTAGTACGGGAGACCAGATTGATGATCAGATTAATTAGAAGCAAAAAAATTAAGTTTATATAACATTCACAAATCAAGAACAATGTCAAACATTTTAGAATCACCACATGTATGTGTGCTAACAAACTTCATACCATATCTTGTTTGTTTTATCAACACCAAACTTTACTTCAATCCAAAAGTTTAACCCGGTTTACAGAAGACCAAACTAGTATTTAAAATGGTCTCATGACTTCACACCCTTTCGATGTGTAATTACTTAACACTTCTAATCGCGTGCATGCTAAATTAGAGAGATGGACCCAAGCCTCAGAAACAAAAGAGATGAACCCGAGCCTCACATGTAATAGCCAAAGTTACCTGTATGAATGGTAACTTTAGGCAAAAGACCAAATTTGGTCTCTGGATTTTTTTAACCCAAATTAGTCATTGAACTTTCAAGACCCAAAATAGTATTTGCCGTTAGAGCTTAGTTCAAGGACCAAACTAGATCTATATTTAAAAGTTCATAACTATTTTGGGTTTAAAAAAAGTTCATGGATCAAATTGGGTTCAAGCACAAAAGTTGATGAACTATTTTGAGTTTAAAAAGTTCATAGACCAATTTGAGTCTTAAACTGTAACTTTATTATCGTCAAACTTTACTCTAACAAAAAAGTTTAAGTTAATAGGCGGAAGATATGATTAGTATTTAAAGTGGTTACTAAGCTAATTTCACATTTCTTCAGTGTGAAATTACTTAACCCTTCTCATCACATTCAGATGGAATAAGAGAGGTAGACCCAAACCTCACTTGTACAAAGGAATTACAAACAAAAACAATATATGCTTCAAATTATATGAAAAATTATTTCTTAATTCTGAGTTAATTTAAACTCCATGAATCAACAAATCATAGAACTCTTTCAAGTAAATACTGTAAACTTGTAGAAATCATTAATCAAAGAAAATCAATAGTTCACAGAGATAACGACCTGGAAAGATTGACAAATTGAAGAGATTCGTTGTTTTCAGAAAGAGAGCATGAGCTTTGCAGAATTGTAGGATTGAGCAGCCATATCAAAGTTCTGTAGTAAATTAAATAAAAAATAAAGGAGAAAGAAGAACTTTAAAGGAAAAAACAAGTAAAATTAATAAAAAACTGTTTACAAAACTCCATGAAAATTTAGAAAGGAAGAAGAATTTTGCAGATGATAAAGAACTAACCTTGCCGATGTCTAATTTTTCTGATCACTTTCCTCTCTAAATTTTGCAGAGAAAAATCTCTGTATTGCTGCAAATTTTAGGCTAAGACTAAGTGTCCAGCAAAACCTATATCTTCTCCTCCAAACATCGAGTAACATAAAGAATCGAATAATTTTGACTTCGCAGGCACTAGCTAGGAACCACCAATAAGCTGGAGCATCATTAAAGTGACTTTATTAATTTGCTTTCACAGGAACTAAGAAAAAAACTTCCGAGGATCACCTATAAACAGATAATTTATTTTTTTATTATTAAATTTCGCATTAAATGGTTTTGCCACCTTTGGACATACACTTTTTGGGTTTAATTAGTTTTGCTTTATTTGAGCTATTGTAAACTATTTTTTTTTATTTTATTAATTACACTCACTCAGTTGGTTGTAGTCTATTTTCAGGTGTCACGTTAGCATTTGTTGACACATCATCACGCCACGTCAAGTACAGTGTACACATGTGCATGCCACATTAGACAAAACGTTGTGTTTCATTATTTTTTTTACATGATAGACAATCCATGACGACATCGTGATAGACATTCAAAACGGTGTCGTTTTAAATATGAGTGATGAAAAATTTAAACAATATGATGATGTGGCATGCTCACGTAAACTTCGTATCTAAAGGGGCGTGACAACATGTCACCACATGCGAACGTGACACCTGAAAATCAGTTACAATCGATTAAGTGGGTTTACTTAATTAAAAAAAGTGGTTTACAAGAGTTTAAAACAATGCAAAACCGGTCCTAATTAGGGGCTAAACAATTATATTTCACAACACATAAGTATTTTAAAGTTGCTTTAAAATAAAAGTATTTTAAAGTTTACCCTTTATATTCCCTTAGTTTTGGTGGAATATTTCTTATATAAGTTATATTTCATAACATGTCTTACGTAGTGCTGACCATCTATTATTGAACCTGCGGGTATTCGAAGTTCAATCTGATACGAAAAATCTGATCCAAGTTGGGGCCTAGCCTCGTTTCTCATCTTATCAACACTTGAAACTATCCACTAATCACTAGGGCACCTTTAAATGAGCCCTCTTTGAGTCCTAGATGATCCATGAGCAACACTTAAGTTGTTTTGGGAGGAAATTTGGTTTGGGTCTCTCCATGGTGACCCCTTTTCAGTCGTATCGGGACTTCTCAAGATAAACCTACATCATCTTGCGCCTATGATCACATTGGGTCACTAATTGATGACCCTATATCACATCTCCTCTGTGAGTCACTTCGGTCTCCCCATGATCACCCTTAGCTTCCCTGCCCATGCGAGGCACTTCAAGTCTCTTCCTGATGACCCTATGTCACATTGACGTGTTGTTAACTTTCTTATGAAATAAGTATATGACTTTTTTTTTATGAGCAAGCACAATAAAAATAAGTATATAACTATAAAGTTTAGATTGTTGAACCACATGGAAGGAATGCCAACAATCCACAATAGTAAACTCGAGCAATTGACAGAAGAGACAGGTTTTTTCAGTTGTTGAAAGTTTAAAAAGACAATTTAGAAACATAAGAGAGATGAACCTAAAGATTCAATCCAACACATGCAGGCTTTACAATTGACAAGAAAACATAGATGAAAATTGTGAAGCAAGAAATTGTACGAGTAGTTATATATGCAAACCCCCTCTTGAGTCATCTGTAAGTCTTAACATATCCCTAATCTTTGTGATCTATCGAATTAGGCTTCAGAAAAATTAAGTCATTAAGTTGATTTGACACCCCATTATAGGATTAAACATTATCTCTAGTTGAATAGCTCAAATGTCCAGATTCGAATGACAATGGATAATTTTTAAGACTCCATCGAAACCCTATATCGGGACTACAATCTCTTCCTACCAAGAAATAAGTTTAAACTGATTGATGCAACACATGAAATTTTCATGCAATCATATTTACAAATGTAAATTTCATATACATAGCTACACTCTGATCCTCGTATCAAGAATTTTAGCCGTGCACAAGAGAAAAACACACAATCACAATATAGAATCTATTCAATATAGTTTAAGAATTGTCACAATCGATATGATGTTATCTCTATTGATCCTTTTGTTGTTATTTTTTTCGACTTACAAAAATTCCTCAAGAATAAAAATAAACGTCTACATGAAAAATCAATCAAAATCATATAGTTTTGACGAAAGAAATACATGAAAAATCAATCAAAATCATATAGTTTTAATACTTTTCTCAAAAGCATATTTAAAATTACGATTGTTTTAAGCGTCGAACTTATCCAATCTTAAATAAGTCGACTCACCTTTATTTTGACGTCAGGAGAAAAAAGGTAAAGCGGTGCCCAACTGGAGGGCAGATGCTTCATTGTTTAGGGCCATGACCTTTAGAGAGAGCCCTACCACTGGGTTTGGTTGAACAAAGATTTCCAAAGTTATGATTCCCTAATTTAATTACAATATCAACCTTTTTTCTTTTCCTATCCTTTTTTTAATATAATCTTACCCTATCACATCTTCTTGGAAAATCTGTTGAATATTATTTCTCTTCCCCAATAATTGTTCCTCAAAAAAAGTTATGCAGTTGAGCTGTTGTATTACCTCATTATGCTGACGCAATACGACTCCCTTTTATTGAATGGTCCGAAAGTTTTCTATGGCAAATAAGAAAAAGAAAAAGAAAAGTAATTCAAAGAATAAAAAACTTACAATGTTCTTAAAAAAAAAACTTGCAATGATTGCGTTTCTTTATTATTTTTCAATTAAAATCTTAAAAAAATATGGTTTATGGAGAACCTTTAAATTATAATTATTGCGTTTTTGTTATAAAAAAAATTATTGCATTAGTTTAACTTTTTATAAGGGCATATTTGTAATTAAAAAATATTATATTTTTTTAAATGAGATGAATAATTTTAAATTTTAAGAAATTGAAATTGAAATAAAACATCTATCATATTTTATTTTTGTGAAAGTAATTCATATTATATTAATTATAGATCGAATATTACAAATATGAAATATCGTGAGGAGTTTGTAAGTATATCCACTCCTCTAAGCTTAACATAGAAGGAGACGAAATAGTCGAAACATAAGACGTCTGATTCGCAGACCTACTAACCGAACATATAGTTGATGTCATTAGTTGATTTTAAATTAGAAAGAAATGCACTCATAGACTTCATTTGAAAGAGACACAATTGACAAAAACATAAATTCCATGCTAGCATAATATGAGTGGTGTTGAGATCAATTCTGCAAATTCAGAATTCAGTTCTCACCGACAAAACAAAACAAACCAACATATTAATAAACAAAACATACATATATCACTTATAATTCGAAAGAAAAAAAAAACAACATATATAATTAGGACAAGAACTTGTCTACTGCACGCATTTGAAACCGCTGCAACTAATCGGTCGCGCCGCCGGCGACGAACACACTCTATTAGATCTCTGATACCTCTTCCCCGGAATACAGTTCTTGATTCCATTGTACACTTTTGCTTTTCCTCCGGCCGCGCAACTCGGAGGTTCGCCGGAGAAAAAGTTGTAAGCATAAATGAAGCTCCTCAAATTCGGGAGCTGGCACACACTCGCCGGTATCGTTCCCGTGAAGCCGTTATGCGCAACATTCAGCGTCTGCAAGCTCCGCATGTTCCCGATCGTCGCCGGCAGCGGCCCCCGCAGGTGGTTGTTGCTGACGTCGAAAAGCGTCACGCCCTTTAGTTGCCCCACCTCCGGCGGCAAGCACCCGCTGAGCTTTCCGTTGAGGAGAATGATCTCGTCGAGATAGCCCATCCTCCCAATGCTGTTCGGAATGCAGCCGCCGAGGTTGTTGTTGGCCAGCACCAGAACGGAGGCGGTCGAGTTCCCGAGTGTGGCGGGGATGCCGGAGACGAAGAAGTTGCTGTTGAGGAAAATGGAGTCGAGTTTGAGGTCGAAGAGCTGAGGCGGAATAGCACCTGTTGAAGTGGGTAATTGTCCCACGTTAGAAAAATAAAAAGAGAATAAGCTAATATAATGGAAAATGCTAAATGTCATAAATTTTGCACAAAATAAATACTTTTGTACAAAGTGATGCCACAACTTACATGACATATATATTTCATATTTAGTGTTTTAAAATTAAATTTAAACTAATAAAAATCCGACATATATGATATCACTATCCTCACATGAATTTATGGCCCGGTGCGCCCGATTTATAAAACCTACTATACACGTGGCGTGTTGTAATTTGACTAACTTATCAATCGAGTAATTAATGTGTCATGTCTCCTTATTTGCCACATCATTTTGTACAATTTTTTTTTCTTTTACAAAATTTAGGACATATTATTACTCAAATATGATAGTGAAAGTCGAAACTCAAGTCGTTGTATGTAATTCATTATTAAAATTTAACAGCACCTTCGAACTCGTTGAATCGGAGGTCCAAGAACCAGAGGGAGGGGAGGTTGAAGACGACCTGCGGGAACTTTCCGACGAAGCGGTTGTTGCTGAGGTCGAGCTCGTAGATGAGCTTCATGGAGCGGAGGGGGGAGGGGACGAGGCCGCAGAAGCGGTTGGAGTTGATGTGGAAGATGGCGAGCTCGTTTAAGAGGCCGAGCTTGGGGGAGAGGAAGCCGGCGATGAACTTGTGGTTGAGGTCAATGCCGGCGACCACTCGGATTGAGCGGTTGGTGGGAGATGGGGCGCAGTAGATGCCGGTGTAGTTGCAGACGTTGGGGCCTTTCCAGGTGGCGGTGACCTTGAAGGGGTCGGAGAAGATGGAGGACTTCCATGACTGTAGTGCAATGTAAGCTTGACGAAGTCTAGGGTTTTCGAAGCTCAAGGGTTGGGCAATGGCAGAGGAGGAGAAGAGGAGGAACAAGTAGAAGAAATAAAGAGGAGGCATTGGAGCTATTGGTGGTTGCAGTACTGTCGTCGACCTCTTTAATTTATATGGGAAGTGTTGTAGCAGCCCAAGTTAAAATGTATTGTTCCGAACAAAAATGTAAATTTTTAAACATACAGTGCAAAAAATGACGTGTTTAAGTTAAACGGATCAATTATATCGTGTTGTGTCGGGTCAATATCAACTATTTATTTAATCGTGTCGTGTCAGGTAGTATAATTTTGAAAAAAATTTATTTTACACGTGTTAGCCATGACATGTCATGATGTCAACCCGTTCATAAATTAGTAGTGTTACTTAACCCGTTTAATAGACCGATCAAGTTCGGATTGATCACCCGTTTAACAAAGTACTAAACTTCAAACACAACACATATACATGAATTGCCACCTCTACGTTCAGTTACTAATTTGTTGTCATATACTATATATACATCAAACTCAATTTCCGGGTTGAGTGATCGTGCATAAACTACACATTTTAGAGGTAAAATTTGAAAACTTGCAATTTAGATATCTTTGGATCAGCTTTGAGTTAAGTCTTTCTAACCTGAATCCGAAAAATCCATCTCCAGTTTCAAACACCCACATAGCTAGTATCGGAGAAACTGTATTAGAATCCAATGTGTGGAATTTTTGCTTAGAGAAGTTTGGAGAAAGTTGAAACTATTGGAATTAGAGTTGAAAATTCATGTCACAACTTGACACATAAGCAATATACATAATTAACATGTTTGAATTTACACATTTTGTAATGGTGTTAGTGTTGTTCTCTTAAAACATGCTCACACAATTAATTAGTCATGTATTAACACGCAAGTGTAATTGTAAATTAATTCTAGGAATGTGCCAAACACATTACTTGTATCATGAAAATGTATGTGTTGGGTCGTGTCAAACGTGTCGAGTTCAATTGTTCAATACTCAACTATCAAACTTGTCATGTTTTTGTTGGATCATGTAAAACACAATTAACGTGAAGCCAACTTATGGTATACTGTCCACAAATACATACGTACATACTCTTTAATTTTTTACTTCAATAACAAGCCTCAAATTAAACAATATTTACCGAAATGTTTTTCAATTCTCTCCTAATTGCTTTCTTCTATAACCAATCATCTCTCAAATATTACTCTTGTTGAATTTATGATACTCCTTCCGTTTCAAAATGAGTGTATTGTTTGTTTAAATTTTTTGTCCCAAAATGAGTGTCCTGTTTCTATTTTTAGGTTATTATATTATTTTTTTTCCATATTACCCTTATCACTTATGCACT
>JAYMTF010000613.1:0-32853 GCA_036897485.1 Pelargonium nanum | reverse complement strand
CGCTGGGACTCGTCCATGGCGGCGGCAGAGGCGGCGGTGGTTCGCTCCCACTCGCTGCGGACCCGGAAGTGCTGCGTGGCGGCGGCGGAGAAGTTGGGGTTGAAGTAGGAGCTGCGGAGGTGGGAAGGAGCGGACATGGAGGAGCCGGAGCTCCGGAGGGAGATGTTGAGGGACGTGAAATTAGCGGGAATGGTACCGGTCCCGGTGGCGGCGATCACCGCCGGCTCCGCCTGCTGCAGCAGCCACTCAATAGTCTCACCATCCGATTTATGCCCTAGCTCACGAGTCAGCTGGAAAACCCTAGCCGCGCACGTGGCCGGCATGCGGATCCGGCGGCCGCGGCCGTCCACTTTGGTGTGCCTGTCTTTGGTGGAGGTGCGCTTTGGGGGAGCTTTCTTGGAAGATGACTCGGTGGTGGTGGTGGTGGAGGAGGAGATTTGGACGGCGGCGATGGGTTGATCATGATCTTTCTTGTCGTCGTCAAAGTTGAGGAGTTGTAATGGGAAATTAGGTCTGGTGCGGATGATCCGGTTTTGGCCATCCATGATCTTGCTAGTGGTTCTAATAGGAAGCTAGAAATTACTAAAATATTCAGAAAAATATGAATGAATATATATAAATGAGAAGAAGATGGAGGTGAGTGGAGTTGAGAGCTAGTAGATGACCCAGAAATGAATCACTTTATGAAGTGGGTCTCTATATGGTGATGATGGTGTAGTTTGTGTAGCTTAAAAAATCTTCCGACATGGGAGCTGTGTCAAAGCTGAGTTGTTTTTGTGTGTGTTCAGTCTTCTTATTCACAAGAGAGATGAAGATAAAAGGATAAGGAGGAGAGGGAGAGAGGGAAAGCCAAAGGATTTAACCAACATATACAATGTGTGGGATTTATGTATAGAGGGCGCGCCTAAATGCAAACCGTTCGTGTTAAGTGCATTCACAATCACGTGTTAATATAAAAGGAATTAATTGGTTCCATAAGATTTTATTATCTTCACTAAAATGTTACACATAAAATATGTGCACTAATTTGCACTTGTAATTTCGTGTGATATGCATTATTTATTCTACATTCATCACTCTCACTCATATGTTTTTCTTATGTTAAGTTTAGATGCTCTATCTTCATTATTTGAGAAGATATACACTCCATATTAAAAAGAAAAATGTGATTTGTATTCACTTTTTAGTAAACTTCAAAAAAATTGATTAAATTATTATATAAATATTATTGATAATTTATGCATAGTTTTTTTGAAAGAGATTTCTATAAGAAAATGTAGGATTCATTCTTCTCGGGTTGATCATTTGATTGATCGGGTTCATAATAAGTTAGTTTGTTTGAAGGAAAAGGTAGGTACATGGTTTTCTTACCGCAAATTAAAGAGTCATGTGTTCGATCCTCATCTATACTATTGTGGTTGCCCCTGTTCCTTTTTCTGCAATTTCGCTCATTCACCTCCTTATGGGGAACTTCCTGTGGGGAGATGATGATTCTCATCGAAAGCATCGAGTTAGGTGGGATGATGATTCTAAACTCTTTAGAGGGAGATTTTAAGGCTGAATAATCTATATGAGATTGTTTCTTTGCGCATGCAAAACTTGTATGCTCTGATATTTTTGGCGTTCCTCTTTAGGCGTGTTTCATGCGTTCAAGTTTACACATTCTACACTATGCTCCTTCCTCTTAGGAATTCTTGCTCTAGGCTTTGGCAATTGTGGCAGGGTTAACTCCTAATTTTCTGTTGGAGACCGTTGGTTTAGGGCTAATGTAGTTTTCGCGTTCAGAAATGGTGTGATATGCATGTTTCGTATGGTGCCAAGATAGGTATTCGAGTTCGTGATGTTTGTTTTGAGTTGAAGCTGCATGCCTTCTTTTTGCATTATGCTTATTTTGGAGTTTGGTTTGGATCTTTCCTTACTTATTTATAAGTTTATGTAGATCTTAGCTTAAGTTGAAATAACCTCTTATCTATCAACATTTTTTGAAGCTTGGACTCGAGACATTGATTTATACTAGAACAACCTCCTATCAATTGACTCATGCGTTTGGTGGGATAAATTATTTTTTATTGTCACAAAAACATTGACCAAATGAAGATAAATGTAGTATATTTGGGGGTTGACTATTTGCAATGCATTTTGTTATTAAATGATTCGGGTAATTTTGGGAGTGGCGTTTTTGTGGAAGAGAAGATAAGATGTATGAATTGTATGATATGTTGTGGCAGCGTTTTGGGGTTTGGGACATAGCTTCAGAATCCACGTGCGGTGTGCTGTTTATCATTCATCCAAAGCCATTAAAGACCACCATATCTACAGTACTGAAGCTCAACTACTGCTAGCTGCACAACAACACCCAGTTGGTGGGTCCCTTTTTTCTTTATTATATTACACTATCTTCATCATTTTTTATCTTTCTCTCCCACTCTCTATCACTAGTGGATTTCAAATTGTGGCTCCCATATAATTTACATTTATAAATCTCATTTTTTTCCCTTTTTTAACCATCATTAATTAGCTTCCTTCTGATAATCTTACAAAATGTCATAAAACCATTAATTTCTCACAAATTCGTAGTAGCAAAACAAGCGGAGACTAGCATGTCAAGTTTTGAGTGAAAGTACCTTTCGACTTGATCGTACCATGTCCAATTTATAGTAATAGTTTTTTTCGATTCATACTCACACCTAATAATTCAACTTTTACCAACATGAGATCAAGTGAAATAAGTCTTTAACTTGAGTTCTTTATGTTAGGCATTAGAAGACAATAACTGTAACAAGTC
Source organism: Pelargonium nanum (assembly GCA_036897485.1). Taxonomy (NCBI): domain Eukaryota; kingdom Viridiplantae; phylum Streptophyta; class Magnoliopsida; order Geraniales; family Geraniaceae; genus Pelargonium; species Pelargonium nanum. Next base: position 30,068 of record JAYMTF010000613.1, on the reverse strand, counting down.
TTTACCTTGATCACACTCACGAATTGTTCTTAAAACACACATCTCGAGCAAGTGTTGTATGACTACACATCGGCGCTCTATTTGGACCACCGTCATAGCTATTGTTGGCAATTCTACCGCCACATAAAACCCTAACGAAGCATAAAAGCTAAACAAGGAAGAAGGAGAACTAAATACTCTATAATGGCGCAAAACGCACGTTTGGGGTCATGTGTAGTGCACATGAGTTGTCACATGAAGACGGTGACGGTTATGTAGGCACATGGCCAAAATTTTCAACATTTGTAATGATTGAAGAATAATTTATTAATATTAACTAATATCATATTTACCTACGTTCTTAAGCTAATTTGACATACTTAATAATTTTGTAAGTGGGTAATTTTGTAGGCACGTAGTCATTGTATTGGGTGCCGACTAACACCAAATAATTTAACGAGACAAACATGTAAAACTATATATGTGAAGATTCATGATTTGATGGTGAACCCCACCCTCTGCACCACTAGGACAGGGCACAAGTGACCCATGCATGTGCACTACAAACCCATGTGTAGCTTAACAGGGAACAATAAATAATAATACATTTTGGTTTGGAGTAATATATATACAGCACACACCAACAAAAAATACCTAATTAATGATCATCATTCAACATATATTTTCAACAACACAATTAACATAATTTATCATTACATGCAACCAACATCTAATATGTATGTAGTTGCAGGTAGGTTCAATATATAGAGCCCATTTCTAGTAATATTATGTGTTTGCAGAAAATAATGTATAAAAAAATTTCTTGTGTTCTTGAATGTCATTTTCGAAGTGTTTATTGCATCAGCATTGTTGTACATTTTAGTGCACAAATTGACATAAAAAAAATCCTCACCTTGAATTGAAATTTTAACTTCTCTGAAGCAGCACGAGAAAATCACCAGATTATGCAGCAAGTCAATGTTTTTGGAATATACAATTAAGATAAAGTGGTTTAATTATCATAAGAAAATCGTAAAAAGTAACATTAGGGAAAATTAATCATTGGCCCGAAAAAAGAAGAGAAAAGAAGGAGAAGAAGAAGATAAAAGCAATAATGCGATGTAACAGTAGTATTTATATATAATTATATATATATATGTCCCTCTAAAAATTGACAGCCACCTTGTTTCTTGTTGAATTGATGGATGGAGCATATGGAATGGTTCGTACCACGTAGTTAATTCATTTGAAATCACATGCCTTACAATTCCTTTTGGTTAACAATACAAATTTGTCATAATGTTGCTATAACCTTACTCCAGCTTACAAGGAGACGTCTTGTCACTACCTCACAAATAGGTAACACAAATCATGTTCAATACATTACAGTCAAAATAATCTTATTTTACTTCTAAACTTCCGTAGAGCTATTAAGGAAACTTAGGGTTTGTTTGAGAACCTAGACTTTGATCCTTTTGCCTCTTTTTGGACTTGCCACACAGGATATGGGTTCTTTCTACTACTCTATATTGTTTGACTTATTTTTCCAGAGAAAATTAGCTTTTGCTAGACAATGAGTTTCATCGCAAAAGGTTCGCAAATTAAGTATTGCTAGAGAATTTCCCAACAAAATTCATTAGCAAATTACGATTTTTCTTGTAGTGTTCCTAACCCCCTTTGTGCCTCGTTTTTGGAAGGAGGTGAATCGCTATTGTTTGAGAGAAAAGGAGAAAAGAGAGATAACTCTTGACCAAATCGTTATTAGAATGCACGTTCTAACGTTTGATTGACATTGCGTTTGATATATAGCCCTTGATCGAGGGTGGTTCCATTGTTGGAACTTTGACTATGATTAATCTTGACCCAATTGTTGAATGTTGATGCATATAATGTTGATAAATTTTGGATTGCCCATCTACTACTACAACTATTGGGTCCTCAATAAGATAGTCCATGTGTAGCTTTCAGAGTAGCCAATACAGAAATCTCAAGCAAATTGGCAGTCACATTTCTATTCTAAGGCACTTAAACAAAACGAGATTGGTATTAATTATGACTATCATCACAACATGGCCTATAACAGAGCAACGTTTTTGCTAAAGTATCAGGAGATGCTACTTTCCCAAATGAAGACTGCAAATCCACTGTGGAGTGCCTTTTAAGGAGCCAAAATCTACTTTTATTTCAAATCATATCATCTTTTTTTTTTCCTGCATTATATTTATTTATGTATTGCTTTCAAATCATTTCTGAGTAATAATTCACTGGTTTATGCATGTCTCTTTCTGTGACCAATCTTCCTACATCATAACATTCACTAAGCACCTCTAAATATGCCCTCCTAGACTAACAATATTAGGCCATTCTTATAACCAAGAAACAGCACCCACTATTTGATGCTACAACAGGTTTAGCAGACTATATTAACTAATATATAGCTACAAACAATATCAGAATATGATTTTATATAGCCATGATTCAAACAAAACATGCTTTGGTCAAGGCAAAAGGATAGTAATTACCAAACACCATACACAAGTACATAGCCTATTTCTAACAACTTGTCCACACAAACAAAAATATATATCAGAAAAAGAATTGTTCCGAATTTGAACTGAAAAGGCCCAGAAGCTACTTACATATCTGGGCCTTGCCTAGATTATGCATGTAGGCTGTAGCTACCCCTTCTACAAATCTCAAACAGACTGCCCGAAAAGGCTCCAGTCATTGACTTTAAAGCTCGAGACTGCCAGCTTAAATACCTCGGACATTGGGATGAATCCAGACTGTGATGCAGGCACGGCTAAACCAGCCCCAACTGAGCTGGCACTTTCACTTAAAGGACTGCAACCACAACAACATAGATATGTCACAAATGCTGGTATAATGATGAGATGCATGTCAACTTCATAATGCAGAATTGTAATATTCCAGTACATTCTGCTTCCTAATAAGTTCTACTTTTCCCTTAACTGAATTCAATATGTAGAAATCTAACAAAAAATAGCTTCTTCGTGAATAAAGAACTTATTCTCAAATGAAAAATAAATAGAATGACGCTCACTTCACCCTCTTATTTTGTCACAAATGCTGTTACCAGGAGTTTATATGAAGTATTTTGAGTTTATCTGAATGTATAATGAAGTATATGACTTCAACAAAGCATCTTGATTATTGTTAGTTGAGGGAAGCACTGAGTGGATACAAACAAGCCATGAGTTTTTTACTTATTATGGACAAACCTCCTCATCTGTCTGCAGTTTACTAGTCTCTTTGTTTTTAATTGTTTTTAGGTAAAAGAAAGATTGGCGTCATAAAGTTCATTCTATTTCAGGATAGAAAAATAGACAGCTACATAAAAGATAATCATATATCCTGTCCCAGTGAAAATCAGTTCTAAAAGATGTTTCAATTTCCAACTCAACAAAGCTATCTCTAATTATAACAGCTTACTTCCGATACTTACTTTATTACAAGGGGTTCGTATGCAGTGACTAGCACATCAGTATTCACTTCCTTGAGACGTAAATTTGCCAAATAGACCTGTAGCGTTTAGTTAGTAATCACATTCTGACTTTGGAATAATTTCTCTGATTAGCAAGACTAGAAGGAAAGAAAGAAAAAGTACCTTTACAATATTTTGTGCTTCTCTTCCTTGCCGTCCCTTAGATATGCCCTATAATAGTTCATACGAAAGTAAATATGAGATGGCCATTCATTAAGGAAAAACATATATAACTAGTACTGCATTTCAAAATGATATGCTCTTGAAGAAGGCTGCTCTACAGCGAGCTTGCATGGATCTAATGACTGAGAAACTTAGTAATTAAATACTAGAACCAAAATGAACCAAAATAATACTGTAGCATTATTAACTAAAAATAATCATATACAGCAAGTTTACATGCCACATGTAATTGTGTCACCTATAATTTTGTTATTTTGCTGTCTTATGAATCATTACAATATATTATTTAGTGGTATAAAGGATGGGAAAAAAATATATTTAATTATCCCAAGTCCAGACTCCAGACCAGTTCCAATAGAGAGGTGTATTTTTATTTTAAAGAAAAAATAATAATATATATATTGTAAACTGCTGATAAATATGGCCACTTAAAGACTCTCAAACAATAAATTTGAAGATTAATTCAACTACAAATCAACCATAAATCTATATAACGACTTCTAACTAACAGAATTTGGCTTGTAAGATTACATATAAGTGATGCAACAGAGTCCATTGACCATCATGATTAAGAGCAGAACAAGTTAGCATTTGAGTCCATCTGTTTCCAGAATACATGAAAAATCACATACACAAAACCCAAAGGAGAATAAAGAAGTGAACTCCACTTACTTTCTTACTAATCGTCGGCAGTTTATGCATCATTTTAGATTTTTTTTTTTTGAAATCTGTATCATTTTAGATTTTAAATCTTATATATGTAATGAAATATAGTTACTGCTGTCAGCAAACTTTTTACAGCAAAGATAGTGGAAGAGATCAGGTAACTCCACACATGAGATTTTCTAAATCCTTGGACAACACAATCCATCATTTGAATTAAGTTAAAGAGTATGCACCTATCATATAACTATCCAAAGTTTAATAAAGCAATTTACGTAAACTGGGATCACAATACCAGCACACAATAGAACTTGCAAGCAAAAGGTAATTCTGGAACATCTCAATAACAGCCATTTTATTCATAGAGTACTTTAGGATAGGATAATTTGATTAACAAAGAACAGAACAAAAGGTCAAAAGGACCAAAATCAGCCAAAGCCTATGTAAACTCGTATACATGCAATTAGTATGACACTTACCATCTGACCAACTGCAGTAGTCACAACAGCAGGTTGCTCCCTATATCGCAATCCAGGGGCCTCAACCACTCCAGACTGCTCAATCAGCTGTAGTAAATTAGAAGAATCAATGTTACGAGCCAAAATATAAAATCAACTGCTCACTGAAACTACTAGAAACAAATATTATGACCACAACGTGTATCTTTCACATCCAAACAACTAGGGGATTAAAAAGAAAAATGAAAGATATAGCTCAACTAACAGAAACTTTACAGATGACGCTGTTATTGAACTCAAATTCATCATAAATAATTACCAAAAAGGAAACAAATGAAAAAAGGCAAGATAAAAAAAGAATTGGCCCTTGAACCAATGACAAGCAAATGCATGCTTACAATATAAAACCATTGCACTTTAACTATCAAGGTGTGGGAGAAATGGCAGAGGCTTTATAGATTAATTATTAGGTTGATGGTTTCAATCTACATAATAGCAGTGACAAATGTCTATTAGAAAAGGAAAAAAAAACAATCTATTGCTCTTTAAGTTGAAACAACCACAATACAGAGTGATGCTGTCAACATATGTGCTTCCCCAATAGAAACAGCTACAAGAGCTAATGCTGGCTATCTATTTCTTAACAGCTTAAGATTGAATGTAAATCCATGGCCCAGAGTTTTCCCAACCTTTCACACATAATTGTATCCAATAATACAACTGAAAAAACACTATTTGCCTTTTTCAAAAGTTTAAGAACAAAAATATTTATAATCATGAAAGATATCATGAAATTTAATTGTTCTCCAACCATTCAAGACTGATAAATTTATAAATTTTACTGAGCGGAATATAATGAAGAGCAGGACTAAACATGGAAATTACCGTGCTCCCTTCAGCATCTTGTTCAGTGGCAAGGTCTTGAAGAAACCAGGCAGCACTCCCAGCATCCCCAACATCGTGTTTAAAATCTAATAGCTCAAAGATCAAGCTTTCATCTCGAGAAGGGTCCACAAATACCTCCTATAAACCCCCAAAACCAAATTAGTACACATTCAATAAACTGACAGTCAATCTGAAACTGGGAAAAAACAATTCAAGGACTCTAACAAACCTGGTGATCAGGAACTTGTCGAATATTGCTCACATCCTACAAATTTGAATATACATGTAATCATTGGATAAAAAGTACCAATTACAAAACAAAACAAAAAAATTGATGATGCAAACACGGAGAAGTAGCGAACCTGAAACCTAAGAGGGAATGTGCTAGAAATTGCACCGCCAAACAGAGGACGTTCCCCATATACATCTTCCGGCATCTTATCGACAAAAGAACACAGTACAGAGACCCAGAAGCTTCTCTTCACAAACTGATTCCAAAACCTGCAAATGAAAATACGAAGCACCAATTCAATATGAAGCAAAAGTATAAAAATATAAGAAAACGAAACAAGTTCTAGATCAATTCAAGAAGAATCCAAATGTTAAATCCCAAATTGGAAAATGACGACATGAAAGAGAGAGCAAAAAAGAATCAAAGAGCTCATCTTCAATAGAAGAAGATGATGAAGAAGAACAGTAGAAAAGTAGTACCTGTGTTGTGAGAAGTGCAAGTAAAAATCGAAGCGAGGAGCAGGAAGACGAGAACAGAGAAACTGGTTTTGCGAGTTTCTGCAAACAAAATCAACTTATATATAAGGCTCTTGGTTCACTTGTTGCGTTGATACGACGCCGCGTCTGCTTGAGAAATAAGCAAAATGATTGAGGGCAAAAACGGAAAACTAAACTTAGTAGTTGGGCCTTAAAGAAATTACGTAAATCCAGGCCCAGTCGATATTTGGCCCAAAACGAAGCTTGACTTTGGTCTTCTTCTTCTCCAATAAAACTGAGAAAGTGGAAAATAAGATAAAAAAATACTAATAAAAATAAAGACCAAATCTTGTTCCGAGCCAACCTCTTGCCTTTGCTTTGTCTCTTCATCTTCATCTTCAACAATCATCGTCGTCGTACAAATATACCTTACCGTCCTGTCTGTTTTTTCACTGAAATTGATTGCTATTCCTCATTTCTCTAACCAACCCTTACCCTACTAGCTTCCGTGCACAAATCTCTCCGATTCTTCGTCAACCGATCTGTTTCAGCTCCTCTCGATTCACTGCCTCTGGATTGTCTTTAATTTTTCATTTAAATTAAGATTTAATATTCTAAACAAACTATTCTGTTGTGTGCTTTGAGACCGATCTGTGTGGATTTTGAGGGTTTGGTTTCGATCGGGTTTTTGAGAGATGAGTAATCAGAAGAAGAGGAATTTTCAGATAGAGGCTTTTAAGCACAGGGTTGTTGTGGATCCCAAATACGCAGACAAGACATGGAAGATTCTGGAGCACGCTATTCATGAGATTTACAATCACAATGCTAGCGGCCTCAGTTTCGAGGAACTCTATAGGTTTCTAATTCCTCCTCCAGTTTCAATTCAATGTTTTTAACTGTCTTTTACTCTAACCTGTGTTTGCATGATTAGCGCCAGTTTCAGTTGTTTTGTGTGGTTTTACTCTGTGCATGTTGTTTACTTAGAGCTGATTGTTTTTCATGTTTTGAGGTGTTTGTTTCTTCAAGTTTAAATATTTTCTAGCCTAGTGAGTGTTTCATCAAAATTATTGATAATCTTTGAATGTATAGGAGAAGTAGAGACTAATCTTATTGTGTTTGCAACTTTTTGGTAGGTTATAGGTGGCTTAGAGCTTAATTGGTGAAGGGTGGTTAATCCATTTCTATAGTATTAAACAACCATTTTAAGTTAACATGTTGGATTGCCAGTGGCATACATTTCTGATTTTATATTTGTCAGAAATCTTCATTTGTGCTGGAAGTTATTTTTACTATGATTTGTGTTACTTGCTCATAGCAAACTATTTGGATCATGTTTAGCCCATGAATTTGTAAGCATCTGACCTTCGTAGGATCTATGAAATGATGAACCATACACCAAAGCTGCAACTATAATTTTTCAGTTGTAGTAAATTACATTGACCAACTGTGTTGAGCTCTCACATCTCATCATAGCTAATCTAATGAACTTGTTAAACACCTCTGTGGACTTGTTTAAGGTTTGATGGGTAAAAGTCGGTACAAAACATGATCATACCTGCCCATGAGTTTTCTTGATCGTAGTTATGTGACAGTGTCAATAACATATCATGCAGTCTGTGTGTGTTGTTTTGAAGTTTGAACGCCATATTGCCATCAGTATTGTTATCCTGCTGATCTTTGCAATTATGGGCTTTTGTTTCATGGCTAATAGTTTCACATTTGCTCTCTCTCTCTCTCTCTCTCTCACACACACACACACACGCGCGCGCGCGCACGCGCACACATACACAAGTTAATGGATTTGTATTTCTGACCGTTAAGAATTGACATAATGCAGAAATGCCTACAATATGGTGCTGCACAAATTTGGAGAGAAGCTGTACTCAGGTCTGGTAACTACTATGACTGCACATCTGAAAGAAATATCTAAATCTATTGAGGATGCTCAGGGAGGCTTATTTTTGGAAGAGTTGAATAGGAAATGGAATGATCATAACAAGGCCTTGCAAATGATTCGGGACATACTCATGTACATGGACAGGACTTTCATCCCTAGTACCCACAAAACTCCTGTTCATGAACTTGGGCTGAACCTGTGGAGGGATAACATTATCCATTCAAACAAAATCCAGGCAAGGCTTCTAAATACTCTTCTTGAACTAGTACATAGAGAAAGGACTGGTGAAGTCATAAACCGGGGTCTAATGAGGAATATAATCAAGATGCTTATGGATATAGGTTCATCTGTTTACCAAGAAGATTTTGAGAAACCATTTCTTGAGGTTTCAGCAGAATTTTACAAGGGTGAATCTCAGATCTTCATTGAGTGCTGTGATTGTGGAGACTACTTGAAGAAAGCTGAACGACGTCTAAATGAAGAAATGGAGAGAGTAACTCACTACTTGGATGTCAAGAGTGAATCCAAGATAACCAATGTGGTGGAGAAGGAGATGATTGCAAACCACATGTTGAGACTGGTTCACATGGAGAATTCAGGCTTAGTTAACATGCTTCTTGATGATAAGTATGAAGATTTGGGAAGAATGTATAGCTTGTTCCGTCGAGTCCCTAATGGTCTCTCAATAATACGAGAAGTTATGACTTCTCACCTCAGAGAAACTGGCAAACAGCTGGTAACTGATCCAGAAAGATTGAAGGATCCTGTGGATTTTGTTCAACGATTGTTGGATGAAAAAGACAAGTATGATAGCATAATAAACTTGGCATTTAACAATGACAAGACCTTCCAGAATGCTTTGAATTCATCTTTTGAATACTTCATAAATTTGAATCCTCGATCTCCTGAATTCATCTCCTTGTTTGTGGATGACAAGCTTCGCAAGGGTCTTAAGGGAGTCAGTGAGGAGGATGTGGAGACTATCCTTGACAAGGTGATGATGTTGTTCCGGTATTTGCAGGAGAAAGATGTTTTTGAAAAGTACTACAAACAGCATTTAGCAAAGCGTCTCTTGCCTGGAAAAACTGTTTCTGATGATGCAGAGAGAAGTCTGATAGTTAAGCTCAAGACAGAATGTGGCTACCAGTTTACATCAAAGTTAGAAGGCATGTTTACGGACATGAAAACTTCTCAGGATACTATGCAAGGGTTTTACGCCAGCCATGTTGCTGAGCTTGGGGATGGCCCTACACTAGCTGTCCAGGTTTTGACTACAGGATCCTGGCCCACTCAGCCTAGTGTTACTTGCAATCTGCCTTCTGAAATGTCAGTACTGTGTGAAAAATTCCGTGCATATTACCTTGGGACACATACTGGGAGGAGATTGTCTTGGCAAACTAATATGGGCACAGCTGATATTAAGGCAATCTTTGGGAAGGGCCAGAAGCATGAGTTGAATGTCTCAACTTACCAAATGTGTGTTCTAATGCTCTTCAATAACTCCGATAAGCTTAGCTACAAGGAAATTGAGCAAGCTACAGAGATTCCTGCTCCAGACCTAAAGAGGTGCCTGCAATCCATGGCATGTGTGAAGGGTAAGAATGTTCTTCGCAAAGAGCCGATGAGTAAAGACATTGGTGAGTATGATGTATTTTTTGTTAATGATAATTTTAGCAGCAAATTCTACAAGGTGAAGATAGGAACTGTAGTAGCACAAAAAGAATCAGAACCTGAAAAGCAGGAGACTCGGCAGAGAGTGGAAGAGGACCGAAAGCCCCAAATTGAGGCAGCTATTGTGAGAATCATGAAATCTAGAAGGGTACTGGATCATAACAATATAATTGCTGAAGTTACAAAGCAGTTGCAGTCAAGATTCCTGGCCAACCCCACGGAGATAAAGAAACGAATGGAGTCCCTTATTGAGCGTGATTTCTTAGAGAGGGATAGTGTGGACAGAAAATTGTACCGATATCTTGCTTGAAGAAATGCATTCAGCAGATTACTTTTTTCTCATGGGAGGGTTATCATTGACAATATGGAAATTGTACCTTATCTGGTAAGTAGAAAGTCGTTCTTTACTCTCTGTAAGCTCCTTTTGGTTTATTCAATGTTTAATCCTCTATTGGTTACACTATATGAGTTTGAATTTGCTAGATGTGAATTTTCCTCTATTGCCTCCCCCAATCTTGACTCGGCAATTGCATGTTTAACATTTTATTCTCCATACACTGGGCAGGAGGCCTTCAAGTGAGCACTTGACAGGCAGCCAATGATACCATCTACTCTATTAATTGTCATTTGTTTATATGATCCCTTTTAAGCCCCATCATATACCTAAATGTTAAATTTTGCACTTGGTTGTTTGTAACCGCCTTGATTTATAGTGGATACTGTATTGTGTGTACTGAAATAGAATCAAGGAGGCTTGCTATTGGATAGGTGGGTATTTAAGCTATGTTGGTATAGGCATGTTACTAGAATCAAGTAAAAATTCTTTCGCCGTTGTGTTTTTCTCAGGGGATTCGAATAACCGAATATGTGGTAGACCAAATGGTGTATGCACATGATTGATTTGAATTTGAGAAACACTGTCACTGGCCCATTTGATTTGCTGGATTCTAAACGAAAAGGAAAATGTGGCTGCATTTTTCCCTCCTCGAATGATTGGTTTAGTATTGAGATGAAATTGCTGGAAACGCAGGGCCCTCCTTGAGATACTAGTAAATTTAGGGAAATAAGAGTTGTTTGTTCATGTGGCATCTTTTAGTTTTTTTGTAGTTTATTTTCTCAGAAATGAAATTTTGGTTCAAATTGAAATTGTCCAACTGTTATGCTATCCATTGAAATGAGAAAAGTATTTAGTCTTTGCTGTGTAATTTAGATACACTTTTTTCTATGTACAGACCAGCAGCTTATTCTGCAAATAAAGGAAAAAGGAACTCAAAATACAAAATGATTTTCTCCAAGTAAAACCCAAAACCAGTCATTTCTAGACAGAAACAAACTAATAGCTATGTCATGACTAATTACAACATTGATCCATCCCAAATGCTAGTAAGAGCTGTATCTCAAAGGATATTTATTCATTTATTTGTGAAAACCAATAGCTAACTAAGAAACAAACCAGCGTCTCCAACGAACAAGGTAGGTTTAGACTTCAAATAGTGTTCGTGAAACAACACGATTAAAAGATGTCAAGCTGGTAGTTTTGCCTAGAAACGCTAAATGCAAGTGCGAAGTGCCTGACCGCTTAAGAGCTCAAAGCAAAAGTCTAATAAGAACAGAACAGTATTCGATTGCCAAACCATCTGAATCTATGGCTCTGATAGGAGGATGCGCTTTTGAACATCACTGAATGATTTCACATCTGTTCCCCACAACCTGTGTTCACAGAAATAGTAAGATCCATTAGGAACTACTGTAATTACTCTCCCTTTAGTTTGAGATGTTGTCCTTTTCTTCGAGGGATTGTTAGTTTAGCAAATGATATAGCCATAACATGCATGTTTTTGTACAATGTGTGAAGTTCGTTTTACCAAAAAAAAAAAAAAACACGAAAGAACGAAAATGCTTAAAGCCTACCAGCAATCAATCCCAACTGCATTGGCCCCATCTTTATCTGCCTTCTGATCATCCCCAATGTGAACTGCTCTGTCAGCATTTACCCCAATTTGATCTACATCAAAGCTAGTAGTTATGAGAACTTCAATAAGCTTTACACACTACTGCATCAAAAATGACCCACCCTAGTTCTGTGTACTGGGGCTGCTATTTTTTTTCCTTACAGACTACCATATCAAAATGTAGCAATTGAACAAGCATGTGCTTCCTTAATAGAAACATGTTTCGGCACATCATTCAAATTAACCGAGATAAGCAAGCAAAGCAACAAACGACGTCTTTGTTGGTAATCAAGATATCCTCAGCAGGGAACATATGCATGCATGGCATAGCAAAACAGGCAAATGCTACAGATTCAGGCCAAGACAGAATATGACACTAAAATACATACCTAAAGCAGCCATAAATATGTTTGCATCTGGTTTTTCATAGCCAACCTCTGAAGACACAATAACAGCATCAAACCTGAAAGCAAACCAAAAGGATATGGTTTCAGTGAAGATGGGATTGGCCTTTAATGAGAGTAATTCCTTATGCTCTTTCCATCCTCTTCGTCTATCACACGTCTAATTCTATCTATGGAAGAGCATTTCATCACAGACCAGAAATTGGCATCTTTGGAGGATATTATAACAAATAACCACTAAGGAATTGAAAGAAGGAATTACAAATGAGACGTGTACTGATGGTAGATGCTTGGTTACTTACAGATCCACAACATTGAGGTCCTTCAGTAACTTCCTTAAACGAGTGTCAAAATTGGATACAACAGCCACTTTAACTGTTTCACTGCTCACCGTGTTAGAAATATAGAAACAAAACGGAAGAAATTCTTCATTAAATACGATAGTGACAGAAAAAGAAGGTGAATACTTGAAGTGTATGACCTCCAGCATCTTTTAAATGAACTATTGTTTCATAAGCTCCAACTGGAAGATGCCATGCATCACCATTTGCAAAGTACTGTAATAAAGCAATGATTGGGAGTTCAGGTGAAAAGGACTTAAAGCTGGATCAATTTATCGTCAACAAGTACCAGCCATAGAAATTCATTCATATTACATTAACATTTTGTTTTCAAAGAAACATAACCTCGTAAACTTCTTCAAAATAGTCCTGATTGTCACAACTGGTGGCTTCAGAAACAACAAGCTTCCAGAATGGCCTTCCATCTCCCTGTTCATAATAATATGAGGATACGATGGAACAGGATCCAGTTAAAACTTTTGACATATTGTTGAAATGGTTTCTCCAACTAATTTGATAAAATTAATGCAACTTTCTGATAGCGAATCAAGGTAATCGGGCAAAAGTGTGAGACAGTAATTGTTAATTTTGGAAAACATACAGTGCGATTAGCTCTTCCTCCACAGTGAGATAAGAGAGATCACTTTTTTCATAAAAAAGAAAAATAGAAAAGAATAAATCATGTTCCCTAAAATCCTAGATGCAAGCATGTACCACTAATTGTTTAACCGAACACATTATCACATAACATATATTAAAAGGGAGATCGGAAAGAAACAATAGTTCAAAGAAGTGGGTTTTAAGGCTTTTCGCCATCAACCTGGAACTACCCAGCTTCCTCAATAATGTGTCCTCTGTAGCCATGAAAAGGGAACTATCAATGAAATGAAATGGTTCTGACACTTAAGTTTTTTAGCAAACATTTGAATAGAAAAATGAAACATTAATATCTATTCTTCTCTTAGATAGTATTTGTGCGATATAATTTACAAGTGCATTACATCAATAGAAAAAAAATTGCAACATGATCATAGGAGTCACAAGGAACAGAAGGCCAGAAAAAGCTAATTGGAATGTAACTCCGAAAATCTAGATGTCCCTTTAAATAAGGTACCAGTGTATCATCTAATAGTCTCAGTAAAATAAGAGCGTAGTTAATTTCAGAAGCTAGATAGCAAAAAAAATATCAATTTTCCATGTACGAGAGTAATGGACACAGACAAAGGACAATAACCTGATAACGAAGCTTTTCAGGCCATGGAGCAGCAAATGCTCTCCTAAATCCTTGCTTAATTTCAGAGGAAGTTGCTGTCAAACCTAAATCACAAAGGAAGTAATAATTAAGATGCAAGCCCTGAAACCAAGGGTCTAAAAGTTTCAGTTCTTTAAGTACCAAAACCCAAGTAAAGAGTAGATTTACAGAATTATAATTACAAAGGAGCATAACTATATAACTGAACCAATTAAGGCATTTGGAGTCTAACAAATAAGATAGTAACAAAAACGCTTCATTGGACCTTCATAAACCCAATACTTTTAGTTTAGTCACTCTGTTTCTGTGGCATGTTTGTGATGCCTCAACAATCAAGTGAGCATAAAAACTTGTGCTAGTTCATAGTACATTCATAACCAAAACCAATCTCCAAATTCACATGGATTCATTGAAAACACCTGAAACATCAATCTAAATACCCTATAACTAATGTGTATTTCTTTCACAACATGATCAAAAGAAGTGCATTTGCCTAAAATAAGGAACCCTGAAATTGTTAAAAGCCATAAAGAGTGTAATGAGCTGAAACTGACCATATTTTCTTCCTATGGTTGCATAAGTCTCTTCGACCGGCTTCGCTAACTGCAAAAGGGTACCTCCAGCATCTAACAATAACCCATCATAAGCTCTTTTGATCCCAGCCTTTCCTCCTACAAACGAGCCAGCGTTTAAATTAAGCGACCACGAATTCACAACACAAAACCCAGTAAGTGAATTGGGCACAAGCGCAACCAAAAACCCAAATCAGACCGCAAATGGGGTCTTGGGTACATGAAAATACATGGAAAAGAAACGAACTTTTCCCGGACTTTCTCGGGAACCAAACGAAGCAGAAGGAAAAGACTAACCGGCGAGGGTGGCCATGGAAGAGCAGCGAATGGAGGTGGAGAGCTTTCGATGGAGAGGCTTCAAGGCTCTGAAGAGCGTGTTGCTGTTGGAGCATCTAATCAAGGAAGCTTCCATTTCCAGAGCTTGGGTTCGGCGAGAAATGCGAGAAACGCAAATATATAGTCTCCAAAATAAAGGAAGCTTTTTTAAGGGTCTCCAATTATGTAATGTAAATAACACAAACAAATTCATCAAATAAACATAAATAAGTATCTATCCTCATGGTTCATAAAAATCAAGAAATCAGCTAAAACACAATTAGTAGTGAAAGTGGGATATGAGATATTAGAGGAAACTAAGTGGAAGCACAAAGCAATGCCAATCCATTTAGTTTCCTCCAATTCTCACATACAGCTTTCCCAGTAAATTACACACAGTATATCTGTATATGTGGAGGTTGGAGATAAGATATTGGAGGAAACTAAATGGAAACAGATCAAAACAATCCATTTAGGTTCCTCCAATTCTCACCTACAAACTTTCACAATTTCATATCTGAGTTAACAAACACTGCAATAAGTGAAGGTCGGATGTGAGATATGGGAGGAAACTAAATGACAGTAAATTGAGAAGACATTTAGTTTTCTCCCATTCTCACATACGGCTTTAACACAAGCTATTACTAGACATATCTCCAAGAATGGATTGAAGGTAGTATTTATAGACCAATATCCAAGAACCTTACAATACAGTGTGATTTGCATGCACACTCACAGTTTTTGAAAGAGTGTACACAATATTTACATGAACATAGAATCAAATCTCAACAAGAAACAATATCAGTATATTCTTTAGAGTACCAGACAAGGATGCATGCTCTCTTTCAATTTTGAACAATGCTTGGATCTTTGCTACTTTATTTCTTTTGTGTCCCAGCAATGCATATGTAGATTGTACAAGCTAAGTCATCAACTTGGATAAAGACATTTAATTGCATTATTTGTGTAAATGAATTTAGGGACCTAATTATAGCGACTTTTCAAAGTATAAGGGTTCCGGGTTGAAACTCTTCGGAGGCAATAAAACTAGAGTAAACAATCTTGAATTTGTTCTTGCGAGGAATCTACCGCTTTGATATTGATGTGCTTGTTTTGACTTGATCAATTTAGGTGTACTAGAAAAGTTTGTCGTCTTGTACCTGTTAGAAATTTTTTAAGGGTTTGTTCTATGTCCAATATCCACATGAGATTCGGGTTTGGAATCTCGAACGTGTGACTTGTGCGAGGAAACATGTCAAAAACAGAAGCCCCATATAAGATTATGAGACACTGTCTCGAGCGTGAGAATGAGATCTCAACTGTAAATCACAAAAGTAAGAGAGAGTCTTAGAGAAATAATGTAGCGAGAAACAATAAATGCAATTGTGAAAATCTCTTCCTTTTACCAAGAGGTGTGTATTTATACTTACTATCAATGTTTGTCATGTGATTGGTTGTTGGTAATACAGAGTATGCTTCGAGGTCCACTTTTGGTTTGGACTCTAACTTCTCGAGCACACACTAAGATGCGTTGGGCGAGTCTGAAAGTTTTCGGATGTCCCTCGTGCACTGAGAAGAGTATCAAAGTCACTACAAGTCTCTACCACTCGGAGTAGCCTACTAATATCTCGATTAAAATGCTGATGTCATGTTTTCAAAACGCTAGTAAAGGTTAATGCCTTCCTACGACGTCGTTTTGTGTTAACAAGACAAGCTTATACGATGCCGTTTGCAATTTATAGGGAAGACACAGACGCCAGAAACCGAGAGGTATAGCGAAGAGCACAGCAAAGCAGAGCAGCGCAGCAATGGCGACCGAATTGGAAGAATTGGTGGGCTTCCTTTCGTCTCCTTCCCCTCAAGTAAATCTCTAAACTCTCAACTCTCAACTCTCTTTTCGATTATTCACAAATTGTTTTATTTACTTATTTATTTATTTATTAATCAAACCTCGGAACTTAATAGAGTTGTTACAGAAATTTCATATTTCTTTTACTATTCAGTATCTAATCAAGTGTAAAATAATGGGCTTCTCTTAAAAATCTGTTAAATTTAAGGATTGAGCTTTATATATTCATTGTAATCCTACCTGGTTCATGGAGTTCCCCTTCTGCAATGTTCATTAAATGTGTTAACTTCAGTTTTGCATTTGAGATATTTTTTTTTGTCTAATTTTTATTTTGGGCTTTGTATGATCTAGGTGAAGAAAGTTGCTGTTGATATTGTTAGGGGATTAACTGGGTCTGATGATGGCTTGCAATCCCTTGCCGGTTATTCAAAAGTTGTGCTGCCATCATTAGGTCGACTCTTGATTGAGAAAAAGGTATTGCTCGGTACGGAAATTTAACATTTTTAGTGTTATTTTCCCAAGGAATGAAGTGAAAATGCTAATGCAGCAATGATGCAAGAGGGGATTCGAGCAAATAATAAAGAAAAGCATGAATTTTTGTATGGCTTCACACTTCACTTGAATTTACTCTGAAGTGGCTGCTTAAGTGTGCCAATGTGGAAGTGGGTTTGAACAAATTGAGGTTGTTGGTTACCAATTACATTATGTGAAAATTAAGATTGGTTGGACTAGATTGCAAGGCTCTTGTAATTTTTATGTGAGCCTTCATTTTGATGTTTAATTGTAATGCGCAAAAAGGATAATTTTCTGGGGTTTGATTGGATAGAACTTTGGCAAATCAGTTGCTGTTTTGTTGTTCTTGCTCGTGTGGATTGACTATGTTGGTTTTATTGTTTCAGGAGCTTTCAGAACCTGCTGCAGAAGCTCTTGTAAATCTGTCACAAAATCCAGCTCTATCTGCTAAAATGGTTGAGATGGAAATGATTAGAATAATCATGCATATTCTTTATCAGTCAGATTCTACAATTACCAAATTGCTGGTTATGCTCCTTGTTAATCTCACACAATCCGATTCTGGTATTGCTTCCTTGCTTCAGGTGCTGCTTCCCTATAATTTTTGTACCATTAATGTTGATGCTCATACTACCTGTACTTGCATGCATGCTTATCATTATATCAGTGGCATTTTGGTGGTAGCCTTTCTTTAGTGATACTGATTACTGAATGTCATGGGAAGTATGATCATAATTACAATAGCCAGTTTGTTGCAATCCATTTTTTCCCCATGTAATATGTGACAACAGAGATGAATATGTCCTCTTAGATGGTAGTGTATGATGTTACTCTTCTGTGCCTCATCATTTATCACAAAAAAATAAAAAAATGAATCTCTGATACTGAGTTTGGTGCTTGCTTATTAGACTGGAGATGAGAAGATGCAAGGAATACATGTGATGAAGCTCGTGAGATCATTCTGTAGATCCTCTAATGAAAATACTGGTAATTTGCTTATATTCTACTTTACTTTGCATCTATGGAATTATGTCAAACAAAGGCACAGTATTTGATATAACTTTGAAAAAAAACAAATATTTTTTAAAGAAACCATGGCCTTGAACCTCAGTGTGTAAGATATATGTTCTGTGAAGACCACCAAATTTATATTACTAGGAAATCTGATCTCTATGTCATCGTTTTGTCTTTGTTCTTTGATTTTGACTTATTTTGTTTTTCTTATGATAAATGTTGTCATCATGTACGTGCCAGTATGTTTTCTACAATGTTAATCTGACGTTTTTCTTATGATACATCTTGCAGATGATCCATTTGATCATGTTGGTTCCATTCTTGTAAACATCTCAAAGGATGTAGCAGGAAGAAAGCTTTTACTGGATCCTAAACGAGGATTGCTCAAGCAGATTGTTGGACAGTTTGATTCAACAAGCGCACTGCGCAGAAAAGGGGTATGTATGAAGATTGCCTAAAACAACCACAGCTTCTTTAGCAGAAACCTGTAGTGCTGTGTTGTTTACTCTAGCATGCCTGTGAAGAAGTTACATATTCACACACACAGACACTAGGGCATGGATCACAACGTCCTTAAGCTAGATGTCCTTCTATATTCCTAGTTCCAGACTTCTTTCCTTGGTCCATTACCGCCTTCAAGATTTTGTGCATACACGCAATTTGAATGTTATCCTACTCGACCAATCTTTTGAGTTTTGAAGATCTTGTTCATGACGCAAAGTTTTACACTTTCGAATTTTAATTTCCTGATGAATAGGAGAGCTATAGATTCTTGCTACTACAGTGGATCAGCTGCAATACATTAGAATTGTAACGCTCTTAGGATTAACAATACTAGCTATCAATTATGAATATAGTTTTGACCTGCATCAAAACAAAATTGTTCTTAGCATTGGTCATGTTGATTAAAGAGACCAGACAGTTTTTGGCTTGGTGATAACCTGAAACCTGAAAGTACAATAAGAATTCCACTTTGGTACATAAGAATAGAGATAATGGATGAATGATTCTTACATTTCATTTTTCATAAATATTTATATACTTACAGGATTAATAAAATGATAGCTAATAAAGCAAGTTTCTCAAATGGTAGCTTCCCTTCATCCATTGTCCTTGCTTGATGCTTCACTCCAAAATTTTGAGCTAGGAAGATTCATTCACTCAAATCCTCTATATCAACCCTACCAAACAAGGTTTAATTTAATGAATATGAATTATTGTTAGTTTAATTCTATGAAAGTTATTTATTTATAATAAAACAAATTGTAGTGAAGTTTGTTCATCTCGAAGACTCAAACGATATGTTTTTCTGGGATGTTTACTTTCCTTTTAGTTATTTGGATAATGTTGTCTTATCGGCTAACAAGTTGGGTTCACTTCTGAACATGTGCTAGCTCAGTTGATCATACTCTAATAATCTCAGCACCACTTTTTATTGATGTAATCAAATTCGTGTCCAGCCAACCAGTGAAGCTTTTACTTGCCCATGATCACTAGATTTGCCTAAATTTAATTGGACATCTTTTGTACAGGTTGCTGGAACTATTCGCAACTGCTGTTTTGAAGCAGAAAGCCAGCTACCAAATTTGTTATTGATATCAGAATTTCTTTGGCCAGCTTTACTTCTGCCAGTTGCAGGAAATAAGGTCTTCTATTTTGCTTTTTAAACCTTTGTTACTCTTTGTAGTATTGGATTTAAGTTGTCTATTTTGTAATTGCTTGATTTTTTTAATTGATCAACTGTTGGAGAAGTCAATACCTTTTCTTTTTCTTTTTAACGGAAGATCACTGCAGTAGTTCCATAAATACTTTCACAGTTACACACATTCCACATACAAATAATTTCATTGTTGGCCATCCCAATTTGATTTAAAGAGAACCTTAGAGGGACTCAGTTCATGTTGCCTGTTTCAGGCTATGAATCCTGGAATGACTAATTGAATATTGAGTACATAATTTTAGTTCCAGGGAAGATTGTATGAATTGAACCTTATTCAACGCATTTAATGAATAGTTATTGCAAAAATTTCAATAGTTGTGACTATATTTATATTTTCTTTCGTGCCATCAATTTTCTACTGATTTGTTAATTTTACTGTAATAATTTAAACCCTGTATTTTGAGGTGGTTACAGTTTTTACCTTGTTATTCAATAAAAACCATTACCATCTATCTTCACGCATGACTTTGAGTATGGATGCGATGAGTTCCCATGTTTCTTATTTTGCTTTCTTGCGAAAGCTCTTGTTTGCATAACTTTCCATTGAAGTAGTTTTTCCCCCCAGATTTATAGTGAACAGGACACAGCAAAAATGCCACCAGAACTTGCGTGTGCACTATCTATTGAGCGTGAACCAGTTAATGATCCAGAGATTCGTGTTCAGGTGCTGGAGGCTATCTACTTGATCACATTGCAGGTCAGTAATCAGTACTTATACTAGACATTTCTTATCTGTACTTGTTTTTTTTTTCACTATAACGGAGACCAAAGAATAAAGAGATTTCCAACTTCCATGGATGGTATAAAGCGAACATAGTTGTTGAGACCATGGACCTGCTATTTGGTTTGTTCTGCATTTAGTAAGATTTGTGTTGGTGTTTGTTTCAGCCAAATAGCTGTCAAGTGTCAACAGATTTCTTGTGGCTTCGTTTATTGTAATTCTTATAGAGACTATCCATTATTATAATACAAATTGTCATGATATTTTGAAGTTGAAAACTTAAAACACTAGACAAATCTGGATTCTAGATTTGATTATTTGAGCTAAAAACTGCAGTTAAGGTTTTTTAAAAGATTGTTGACTTATTCTGACTGCTAGAAATGTAACCATTTCGTGAATGGAAAAATTAATGGATGACATGTACCCAATAAGGACGCATACAGGCACAGCCAGCCTAGTTCAACAAACCGTGATTCACAAGAGGATTGCATATACATTCACAAAACATCAGTTTTGTTGGCATTACTTAATGATATCTGTGTACACTTTACCATTTGTGACATTTTGTCCATATATATGCTCACATCACATCTCTTTGCGTGCAGGAAGCTGGTCGAAGAGCATTTTGGGGTGTGAATGGACCTAGGATTCTACAATTGGGGTATGAAGATGAGGAAGATCCAAAAGTAATGGGAGCATATGAACAAGTTGGCTCTCTGGTATGTAAAAAGTTACCCCTTTTCTGTATGTTATGCGTATAATATTTCCTAGTTAACTGTTTCTTGCTGTTTACCAGCTAGTTCAAGGGGATGGAATGGAGCCGCCGGCTGATGGACCCAAGTAGGCAAATATATATATATATTGAGCTCACCTCAAATTCTAGTGCGACGATTGCATGCTGGTTATACGACTCAGTGATTAAGGCAGATGCATCTCATGGTTATTGTTCCTTAGCTAAATTACAGTTTCAGTAGTTTTTAGTATTGTTTTTATGGCTTTAGTGTAGTGTGCACTGTGTAACCTGGTTGATAAACAATTGGAAGGAAGGAGAGACAAAGATCTTTGGTTGCAGGAGACTGCTTTACAATTTTGTGTAACAATGTTTTAATCTATATATCTTTTGTATTTGGAGTCAAACTGCATTTCCCAAAATTTACTTCATTGAAATTCCAATTTCCAAGTAGATTTGGACAAAATAAGCAAATTCAGAGTACTTTTTTTTAGATTATCTCAAAGTCAAAATGGAGACTGATTATTAATCTCTTAATTGGACACAACTATAAAGATTAAGACTCAAAATTTAACTTCAATTAGTTGACTCGTTTTCTAATCTTAGGGTCAACACTTAATGAAATTTTCCTTGAATGTTATAAATGTATGAAGTGTGTTCTTAAAATTGTAGATTTGCGTGGAAATAGTCTTGAAGTTCCGGCATGTCGGTATGACACACTTTATTATGTTGGCTCAAGCTTCACAACTTAGTAAATCTTTCATTTTCTAAAAGCTCGGTTCAATCAACACAATTAAAATGCACAACTTATACCAAAAACATGCAATTTGCAATCTGTTATTTAAAACAAAAATGCCAACTTATAATTTATATTAAAATATTTATAGAATTACAAAACAAATAGAATTTAGAGTGATAAGAGTCACTTGGCGCCAAGAAGTGTAGTAGTATATATATTGGGGTGAGCGCGAATGTTTCAAAAAACGAAACCAAACAAAGGCGTTCCCGCCAACTGTACCATTTATGTTGACCCACATGGCCTTGTCATTATCTTCTTCCTTCAAACCCCAAAACCCCCAATCTCCTACTCTCACTCTCACCACAGAAGATTCCAATCCGCCGATATGGATCTCTCTGACATTGCAAACAAGCTTGGGCTCTCAGATTCCAAGCAACTCATTCGCAAAGCCGCCGAGCTCCGCCGCCTCTGCGACGTCCAGTTTGATTCTTCCGTCATCGGAGTTGTAAGTCTCCTCCCTCAACTCCAATTGATAATGATATGGAAATCAGAATGCATATCAGTATCACCTCTAAGTGGTATTCATTGGGATTTGGTGTTTGATTTGTAGGGTGAGGTGTGCAAGGCTGTGATCTGCCTCGAAATTGCCGCCACCAGGTACTGATGCGATTTGGTTAATTGATCTGTGAAGTGTCCATTTTTGGGTTTCTGGTGTTCTGTGTTCGGATTTGATTGATATTCTGGGTTTGTTTGCAGGGCGAATGTTATGTTTGATCGGCAGGTCGCGGTTCGATTGAGTGGGATGTCGGACAAGGCATACAATAGATCCTTCAATTCTCTGCAGAATGGTCTCGGATTCAAGTGCGTTTGTTGCTTCTGTTTTTACTTTATTCTTGTAAGTTTTAAATTTGAGTGCCCTTTTTTGATGGATTGGATTGAATTGGGTTTGTGGTCGGTTGCAGAACAAAGCTGGATATCAGGGAATTGGGGATTCAGTTTGGATGCATCAGACTCATCCCTTTTGTGCAGAAGGGTTTATTGCTGTAAGATTCATTTCCTTTCCATTCTGTGTTTTGTTAGGTTCGTTCAGTTCTCCAATTTACAGTTGGAGCTAAAGCCTCTATGTGTTTGACAAAATGCCTGAATGAGGAATCTAAAACTAATTTTTGATTCAGAGATAAAGACCTGGTTTTATGTATGTTGTCTGAAAAGATAATGGCCTATTGAGTCCAAAATCCCATCCCTAAGAGTTCTGAGGTGTTATCTAGACTGGTTTGCATTTTCATAAGCCAATGTTATAGGCACTTTTATTTTGTTGGAGCTTTTGGTTTTGTGTCTTGTTAACTTAGATGTGTCTAACAGGTACAAGGACCGGTTTCTTGCATCATTACCAGCTACTCGGCGGGCAAGTACTGACTTAACTCGGCCTGTTTTTACAGCCGTGGCATTCTACTTGTGTGCCAAGAGACATAAGGTAACCAATAGATATTTTCTCCAGAAAGTAATAGCTGTGAACTATTTCTTCTAATGTAATCGATTTTTTATTTAATTTCTCCCTTGACAGCTCAAGGCAGACAAGACCAAGCTGATTGAGCTTTGTGGCTCGTCTGAATCTGAGTTCTCTAATGTAAGAAACTCACATTGTTACTATGCATTGTTCATTTCTATAAGTCCTACGTACTAACTATGAACTAAATTTATATAGGTCTCTAACTCCATGAAGGACCTTTGTCATGATGTTTTTGGCATCTCAAAGGAGAAAAAAGATCCAAGGGATGTAAAAGGGAATCGAGGTATCAACTCTTTTGCTTATCTGGTTCTTTGGTTATCTGATATGTATATGTTTGTTTCATAGTCACTTTCCCTTGGATATAGTGTGGTTTACTCAAGTGTAAATTACAATATACTTGATACCTTTAGTTGCATTAAGTTGATATTTTTCTTTATTCTTACTTTTGAATTTGCTTACAGAACTGCTTGATGCATTCCCTGAGAAGAGAAGAATTGAGGATGGTACTTTGTCAGATGATGAACCAGAGGTAATCTCAAGTACCATACTCAACAATTTTGTTAATTTGTTAAACTAATGTACTTTAGTCCCCTGCTGTCCTAACTTACGATACTGTACTTTTCATTCCTGTTATGATATATGAATTGACTAGGCCACTCAACTTTGAGTTTCTTTATTTTACTTTAGCTCAGTTGTGGTTGATAGTAACAGTTGCTCAAACTCAGTTTTAGGTTGTTTGTTATTTTCTTCTTTCTAATCTCGTCCGTCCTATAAATGGTTGAGATATTCACCACTAATTAGATCTGATTACATCAGGGTAGATGTTTCAATAGATGAGCCTTGTTACAGCCACTTGTTTGATTGATAATTGTTCAACACTTGGGTTTCATGCATTGGTAGACCTTCAATGTAAAGTCAACACTTAAAATCCACCAAGTCTAGGTGTTACAATTGCAAGCAAATCTTAATCCTCAGTATTTATCCAAATAGAATATAGTCTGACAGTTCCTTGAGTTCCCTTCCAACTCTATACCCACCGGTACTTTATTACTGTGAAGACTGAAGAGGCTCAGTAGGAAATGCATAACTCATTGGTTCTTTTACATCAGTTTCCTCAAGTAGAAATCAAACTTTTAACATCCAGCAAACATTGTAAGTCCTGTGTAAGTGTCACTGGTAATAAAAGATTCTTTGTGTAGAATCAATGTAAAGAACAAGGTTTTAATTTGACATATCAGCTAATGGAATATCCTGCTTATCCATTCAGATGGAAGTGCAGATTGTTCAATAGAACTCTTTTTGTTATGCTGCCAATAGCATCAGGCTAATTGTACGCAACTGGGAATAAATTCTCCCTATGATTTGTTTATCTTAATTTGTGATTCAGGATTCTGTAATCAAGGCACTTGGATTTTTTTTTGTTTTTTGCATTAGATTGCATTCACTCCTAGATCTTTTTCTGATTCTTGTTATATTTGCAGCTCTCATGTCACAAGAAGCGTAAAAGAAAGGAAAAATATGATTATGAGGACTGGAAATCCACTGTAATTGCATCTAACAAAGATAGTGAGAGAAAAGGTTAATTACTCAATTCTCTTCAGTTTCTTTTACCATGCACCTATACACACATCAGTGTAGGCCATTGACTGATTCTCCCCCTTTTCATGTTTTCATTTTCCAGCTCATTGCAAGCGAACCCGGCAAACAAGTCTAGACTTTTTCAAGAAAGTTCCTGAAACCCAGAAGTTGGAAGCCTAGTATCTTTTGGCATTTATGCCTCCTTTTATTCATACCAAGTTCCATTCTTGATTTGGTTTTGATGGAACTTCCCATGGCTGCAAACTGCAAACTGTTTGAAGACAGCATTTTTGTTAGCTCATAGGATTAAACTGTTGTATCCATTTGGGACACTTCATTTTCCTTAATTATTGGTGTGCTTGTTGCAAGAACAATGTATGGATGTGCATTTGCTTGCCAGTTGCCACACAAAAATGATTGCAATTTTGTAATGACATGACTGTATATAATTATTACAATATTATTTGTCCACACTACATCAGATTGACAGATTCTTATTAATGTGCTTCCTACCCATTTTGCCTCACACCTTCAATTCCATAATGATGATAATGTTTTTAATCGTTCTAATAATTATATATATTAACCTCAATAATGCAAGATTCGTATGGAGTGGATAACATAAAAAAAAAATTGCATGATAGCAGATGATCCTCAAATCAGCATTTTTAAAACGTACCTAGTTGCTCTGAATGTAACCTAATTAGGGACTAAAATAAAGCCAGGTAAACAAGACTATTTTATTCGTAAAAGCTATTAATTTATTAACTCAACTCGGATTATAACTTAGACGATATAAAGTTTGAAGTTTAAAGATTAGTCCACTCAGGCTAGTCTAACAAAGAAGCCGAGAATCTAACCAACTCGTGTGCCACTCTAAACCACAAACAAAAACTTGACATTACCAAATTGAATCACAATGACTAAAGCAACTTGAATCCTCCCCATCAGTCTGAATAATTAAAGTGAAGGCACTAGAATCCTCCCCCTCCACTTAAAGAGCGCGAACAAGTTGTTGCCGATCGTCTCTTGCCACCGCCGGGTTACTCATATGATTCAACAACAAACTCAAAAGTTGATCCGAGTACTTCAATCGAACCACCATTTTCCAAGTCAGGTAAACAAAACTATTCAACTCTATTAAATATAATTGCAGAGCCGGAAAATAAAATGGCAGGTTGTTCATTGTTGTGGTATCTGCTAGCGACACGTGTGCCAAGTATAAAAGCCAAGCAAACGCCCCACGCGCTGAAGTAACTGGAACACGCGCTCTACGAAGCCGGCTTGTGCGAGTTCTTTCCTTCAGACATTAAAAACCAGTCAAACTCGGCATCGTCTTTGACCGACAACGGAGAAAACCAGAATTAACGACAGCAAGAGAAGCAATCCTCTACCCATCACTCTACAACTGGTCGGTCCCTCCCTCCAATCACAACCCAGTAGATCCTCTCATGGGTCCCGCACCAACCGATCCATCACTCGACACGTTTAGATTTCACGCAATCAACTGTAGAGTCTTATGCGGAAGATCACGTTGTCGTCGTCGTCTTGAAAAACAAATACGTTATATTTTGATTTTTAATAGAATTCCAAATCGTCTCTCTTTCTTCTTTCTTCTTTGGTTTCAACGACTCTCTCTTCGATTTTCTTTTTCCTGCAAACCCTAAATCACCAATCATTTCAATTTGTGTTTTATTCTTTCCTCAAATTCTCATCCCTGTCTGCTACAGACGCAGAACAGACAAAGAGGAACGAGGAGTGGCGTTACCATATTTAGTCGAAAGAGGAGGTTTCATTTTAAAAGAAATTATTTTGGAAGCTTAGGTTTTTTTATTCTGGGAAGACAAAAAGGAATTGGGTATAGATCATTGTTTTTAATAATTGTTTTTGGGATATGGGTTTCACGATTTCTGATGATATATTGAGTACTTTTGTCCCAATCGTGATTTACTGGGTATATTCTGGCGTCTACGTTCTCTTAGGATCTTATGAGAAATATAGGTTACATTCCAAGAGTGACGAGGATGTAAAAAATTTGGTCTCCAAAAGCACCGTCGTCAAAGGTGTTCTTCTCCAACAAGCACTTCAGGCCATGGTCGCAGTCCTCTTGTTCACCGTAAGTTGTACCAATTCCTGTTATTTATTTATTTATTTTATATGTTTTCTTATTCATTACTGTTATTTTGATGATATTTATGTTTCTCTCCTGTGAATTTTGGGTCAATGGGTAATTTTTGTTTGTGCCTAAATTATATAGTTATCAATTTGTTGTTTTTATTATAAGCGATTGGCAATTGGTTTTGTTGTGTGTGGCAATTGGATTTCTATTGGATCTCAGTCAGCTCACCCGGAATTGGGTGCAAAAGAGTCCAGTTATTATCTATAGTTCGTTTGCCATATGAATTATTCTAGCTGGGCTACGATTCTAGGACTTCTTTTTTGTTAGATTTTGTTGTGGACATCATGTTTTATTTCCTGAAATTTCTAGAATCTAGAGATTGTAGGTGATGCGCCTGTTTTTCATGGTTAACGCAACACACTATATTGTTGTTGTCGTCTTTGCATGTATTAGAGTTATATTTTCATGTGTCGAATATTCTAAGTCTAAGTGACAAATGTCCATGTTCAATGTTCGATGTCCGTTTCCAATTTCAAGGTTCGTCGTCAACGTTGGAAATGATTTGGACCTTACGCATGGTTACCAAGTATTATGATCCTTCCCGAACCTCCGGACGGGCCTCGAAGTCCTTGAAATGCCCAAAACACCTTCTTAGGTCTGGAAGGACGCTTCCATCGCAACTACAGAGCTCGTCACGACGAGATTGAGCGTATGCGCTCAATGTTCACCGTCTGAGTCTTGTCCTTCATCATTTGCGGTTAAGTTTCGTGCGATGGGGCCTTCTCTCTTGAGGACTTAGCTCATTCTCCTTGATGTTTGAAAGGCTTGACATATCTTAGTCTTGGTTTGAATGTCTTTGGGAGCTGTCGTCGACCTAGGGTGCGACCATCGGCTTTGGGCGCGCGTTGACCTTGGGCTTCCTCGTACGACGATGAGGGTTGTCGTCAACCTTAGGCGCGATCATCGGCGTTGGACGCGTGTGATGGCCTTTGCTTTGTAGTACGACGATGGGCGTCGTCGTACGATGATGAGCATTGCCGTCGACCCCTAGAACAAGTGAGTTGCCGGTCTAGCGTCTTGGGCACGTGACTTTAGGGCATGTCTCGTAGTCGTAAAGCTTGGTGACGTGGCGCTATGTTTTTATTTGCCGTAAAACTTATGATTTTTTTGTGTCTCATTAGTAAGATTTCCTTTTCTCTGTTCCTTTTTCAAAGACTCGTGTTTATTTATTTTTAAACATCAAATGTAATTTCTCTGTTCCATTCTGGTTTTTGCAAGTTTTCTGTCCTTATAATTTGATCTGTGTTTACCTGTATGAAAAGAATATTTCAATTTCCTTAAGAGGCTTTAGGATGCTTAATCGAATTTTCTGTTATGGAAGTTTTCTGATATAACCATCTTAATAGGTTCCTCCAAGTTCCATGTGATTTGGAGTTTAGTTGATTTAGAATGGATACAAAATCAGCCCAGGAAGCTTTAGATATTGTTTGGTGAATGTTTATGCCATGAAGTGAGGACTTTGAATATCTATAAGAAAATATTCTGTGTTTCTGGGAATTAAATTTAAAAATAAATAAAAAGGTGAATAGGAGTGCTCTTGGGCTTATGGTCTAGTTGTTTAGGTAATGAAGTTATCCCATATTTTGATTTTTGAGCTGTGTGATCAAATGGTTTTTCATTGTGCTAAATTATAAAGTCACTCTCTATATATGTTGACTTTACTGGAAGAGATCTATTACACAAGTAGGAGTGACCATTCTCCATTACTAGACTGATTGATTTAACTTATGAAGGTCTTCATAGGCATCATACCTATCTTATTGGTAAATGGAACTGTAATGTGGATACTGTTATTTATGGAACGTTGATCATAAGCTGCTTCTTCAACCTTTCTGTTCTTATAATCAGAGATCCTTAATTGTAATGCAATATTCCTGTCATGCAGGTAACTGGGAATAGTGGTGTGGATGCTACAAGTCAAGAACTTTCCCTAATTGTTATTGCTCAACAGTTTGTTACTGCAATGTTAGTTATGGATACGTGGCAGTATTTCATGCACAGATACATGCACCACAACAAATTCTTATACAAGCACATTCATTCTAAACATCACCGTCTAGTTGTGCCCTATTCATTTGGAGCTCTATACAATCATCCCGTGGAGGGCCTTCTTCTGGACACAATTGGTGGAGCCTTATCTTTCCTCATTTCTGGTATGTCTCCCCGAGTTTCCATCTTCTTCTTCTCATTTGCCACCATCAAAACAGTGGATGACCACTGTGGATTATTGCTTCCCGGGAACCCTTTCCACGTCTTCTTTAGAAACAACACTGCTTACCACGATGTCCACCATCAGCTGTATGGTAACAAATACAACTTCTCCCAGCCATTCTTTGTTATGTGGGACAAAATCCTCGGGACGTATATGCCTTACTCTCTCGAGAAGAGAGTAAGTGGAGGCTTTGAAGCCCGGCCTACCAAAAATCAGAAAGATGAATGATTCTTAAGCGAGCATCTATTGAGACTGTACAAGTACTATTATTGTTTTATTTTCCTGCTTAATGAGCCACACTTGCATAATTTGTATATACAAATGTTATTGTGCTTTTGTACTTCTACTTGTTTATGTTAATACAAGTATTTGAAACTTGATTCATATTGAAATATATCCAAATATTTTGCCTACGTGATACTAAGAAAAGAAACAAAAAGTTAAAAAAGGCGGAGAAAAACGGCGGCTAGGGTTCTCTCATTGGAGAGTTGAAAACTAGGGTTTTCTTTGGTATCAGT
>JAYMTF010000612.1:0-32874 GCA_036897485.1 Pelargonium nanum | reverse complement strand
TAAGGTTTGAGTCTCATTATTTCTTTACCATTATTGTAATTAAGTTTTATGATAGCAATTACCTCACTACAAATGTCAAATTTAAGCAATTCCTTTTTTTTACTCACAAATATAAGCAATTTCTAGTTTTACGAATACAATTATTAAAAAAAGAGTTAAAATTAAATTAGGACACTTATGGCAAAAAAATATATTTCACCGTGGTTGTAATTAAGGTATGGACAAAAAATATTATATATTACTTACTAAAAATTAAATTTTGACACCTTTTTTTGTCTCCTTAAATTGTATTGTAAAATTTGATAAAAAAAAAAGAAATTTTTAAGGTAATTATTTTTGACGAATTGTTTTTCTTGGGACGAATTATTTAGGTAATTTTTAGTTATAAGAAATTCTTTTATTGTAAAAAAAAATCCAATAAAAAATTACATTCTTTTTTTTGAAGGAATAAAAAATTACATTCTTTATTTCACATTTAGTTTTAAATTATAATTAAACATAAAATTTATACTTAAATGATAATTAAGCAAAAGTTTGTGCCAAAACTAAAAATTTGATGACGTGACGCTCTCATACGCATTATAACCCTGTTTTTTTGTTGAGCTTTTATATTAAATATATACGCCATGAAAACAAAATAATAGTAAACATTTTTTTAATGCAAATAATAATAAACTATTCATTAATTGATTTGTTATAAAAGAAAAGAAAATATCTTTCACTTATATAAGAAAGGGTATGAAATAAATATTTAGGTCTGTTTTAGTCCTTTTGGATAAGGTGGGAAGATGTGGAAGAGTAGTAGTTGGTGAAAAACCAATCCAAATTATCACAATATGAATCACACCACACAAAAAATAAATAAATGAAATCATTGGTTTTGGTTTGGTAGAAAATAAGTGCTGTATATATTGCTGCCTATTCATGCCTCTTGGCCACCACCTTTGTACATCTTATTCCTATTAAATACTTTTTTTATCAGCCTCACCAACTTGGTACTTTATTTATTTATTTGGCTCTGGCCTTTAATGAATCCAAAATTTGGAAGAAACCCACGTAAAGATTCTAGATCTGAAGCTACCATTTCTCTTGCCTAAATGATATTTTTTTGGTGGGTCAGATTCAGATCATACTCACAATGTATCTTTTTGTTTTGAGTGGCGATCCAGCAAATGAAGGAAAAATCTTATAACAAAATATCGAGAAAACTGAATATATATACTGAAGTTACTATGATTTCAAATATCTTACTAATACAATAATGTTTTTGGACACAACACAAGTGAAATCTAGCGCCTTAAATTAAAGGTTTATGTTCAAGACATATACTCTAGGGAGACAAACACCCACGATAATTTTCATAGATTTTATTATTTAAAATATATGAACATAACCAATTACAGCTATTTGCTTGTCCATATCATTCTTGTTGGCTGAAACATTACTAAATATATAGGAGAAAGAAATGTCCATTTTGGCAATGAATTATAAACTGAATTATACAAATATTTGGTTCAACTTGTTAGGCGCCTAAACTACCTGTCACATAAAAAGGATAACAACTAGTAAGAACATCACCGTGCCACATAATCTTGAGAATAATATAAATACTTGTAAAGGAAATAGTAGACTCATTTTTCAAAGACAAAAAAACGTTTCCAAAAATAATTACCAACTTAGATATTAGAGAAACAGTTCGTTAAGGACGACTTTATTTTGCAGAAACAAACCTAGAGAAGAATGCCATGAAAGAGACTTAGTGATGAAACGTGTAACAAGAAGAGCAGCAAGGTCTTCTATTGGAGCAACACAACTTGCTTGATAGCATATAGTAGTATATAACATCACAGTCACACCATATTTGGCTCTTGGTTTCATTCTATAAATGTAGTACCATTAGCCGGACAAAGCAATTTATTACAACCTAGCATGCTAAGTAATTTTTTAACACAATTATTTTATTTTTAATCATCTTTAATTTGTTGCGTGCTACTTCTCATTCTTTGCATTATTGTAAATAAATAAAAAATCAAACTCATGATTTCAAAATAATAATAATAATAATAATCAAACTCATGAGTCATGACGTCAACTTCAAATTGTTTATACTTGGCTTCAAAAAGAAAAAAGTTGTTTATACTTACATGGGTTCTGTTTTATTAATAATCAGTTAGGTATAGGATTAATTTGAATTAATTATGAAGTTAATATAATAAACTCACAAGCCACAAACACGAGTATCATGATGACGATCGATAACATTAATGTTTGACAAGAGACCACTTTATTTTAATAAAACCCAAAAAGAAAAAAGAAAAAAACTTGTGAAGATTATATTAACCATGATCACAAGCAAACACATTTTAAAATTTAAGTTTCTCTTTCAGAAGACCTCAACTTCAAATTCTTGAGGATATAAAAAATAAATAAATATCACGAATCCACGACTAATTTATACAACTTGTTAAAATGTTTTGTTGGATGGTGGTTTTATGAAGGCAATAATACAAAAACAGGTCACAATAAATTACAAGTCTTGTTACTATTATTGATGATGATGAACCAGAAGGCCACAAGGACAAGTAATGTATGTGCATATATGTTTTGAGGAGTCAACCAGAGAGACATGCATGATTGTTAGCTAGCTTGTTCACATGGTTTTATAATTGGTCATTGCTCAGAATGATAACAAAAATAATATGGGGTGAGAGAGGCTCGAACTCTCGACCTCAGGATCACTCAGAAGCTATGAGACCTACGCGCTAGCCAACTGCGCCACCACCCCAATGTGATAGTTAGTTGACAGTAAAATTATAAGATATTTATTTTGTGTTTGATTAATTTCAAAAACAAGACGACTCTTGAACAAGTGGGAATTGTTATTACATTCAAAACATCCACGATCTTGAACTATCTTTTTTCTTCTAGCAATTTTAACCAAATATCGTGCACATGCCTAGTGATGCCACCCGAAAGTTCATGACGATGAATGAAAAAGAGACGCGTGACACTCAAGAACTATGTCATAGGAGCATTCAAACATACGTCGGAGTGAACTGAGTTAGTAATGCAATCTTTGTATTACCGAATTTCCGACAACCAGTTCTCATGCAATACCACACTCATATCAATTCTATCTTGCACGACCATCTCAGTAGTCAGTACCGCGTCCCAAGATTTGTGGACCATCTGCGAATGAGGAAGACAAAAAATATGAACAACCACATCAACACGACTTAATAGGTTGTTAATTCTGAGTATTAATGGGCAGCAAATTAGATAAAAATTAAAGTTTAGATACCACAATAAATAAATTAAAGATTGACTATATTAGAGCAAGTAGCAAACATGAACAAATCAAAAGAAAAAATTGTGCAGCCCAATATTGTAAAAGCCTATATTGAAATTTGAAAGCCCATTCAACAGCTACTCTTTAGTTACACTAGCAGCTACAGTCCTGCCCCTGGGAAGGCAACACCGAAAACACTTCCGTTGGCTTCCGTTTTGGCGAACGCAGAAATAAAGTGCAACATAAACAAAAGCGTACAGGCAAGGGAACGAATAAAGAGGCGAAGCATAAACTGCCGTTCTTCGTCTCAATATTTTCCAATTCCAAGGTCTGAGAGAGATACAGAAGCAGCAATGGAAGTGGAACTAAAAGAGATACTGGACGATCTCCAATCTCTCAAGCGATCAGTGCCAGATTCTTCTCATCAAGCTTCGATCGACAAGGTCTTTTTTCACTCAACCAATTCTAATTATACGTATATACATCTGATTCTATCGTTAATTTCTAAGCAAATTAGATCTAGCATCAGAATTCCAAATTCGCATAGCTTGAGTTCTGGATTATCTGATTTCAGTTTTGGATCAGAGATGTACAAAGAATTTGATCAGTTTAATTAATTTTGTATCATTCTCTTCTTCAAGCTCCATTTGTTGAAACAAATGGTTGATTTAGTTATATTGCAGTGATTTCGTTTTGGAAAGCTGGATTAACTTAATTCAAGCTGAGCTGAATATTTGTACTACTTTTGGTTGATATTCTGTTTTTGCTTGAAGTCTCTCGAGGACTGAATTGCACAAGCAAGGAGATTAAGCATGTTTTTATTTCTATGTTAATGTTTTCTAGTCATCAAGGGAGAATTTAAACTTTTTAGGCCCACCTGGTAGAATATGTCATCACAGTTGTTTGTAAATTGGGTTCTGCAGCTGCAAGTGCGACTGGAGCATCTCTCAAATCTTGCCAAATGTGTCCCTATCCGGCGTTTGAAAGTCAAGGTATAAATCTTAGCTGCTTACGGTTTCTTTAGCGTGGTTACTTAGTTCACCGTAAAGTTACTGATGCATGTGTTGAATACCATGATGACAGGATATGAGTGCTGAGGTGGTAGATAGCAACCCTTACAGTAGGCTTATGGCACTTCAAAGGATGGGCATTGTGCAAAACTATGAGAGAATACGGGAGTTCTCAGTTGCCATTGTTGTCTGTATTTATCTCCTCATCTTAAGTTCCTTTCTTAGCTATAGAGTTCATTTCAGTTTGACAAAAATGATATATATGTTGTAAGATCTGAGTCGTTCTATGTTTTATGAAACATTAAATACAGAACACAACATAACAATACTGTAACATGTTGCTCCCCTCTGATAGGCATAAACAACGATATTTTGATTCAGCAATTTTCTAATCTCAGAGTGATATATAGGGGTTTCCTCTTCTTTTGACATGAAGGCACTTCCTAGGAAATATTCTGGATGTACTAGTACTTCATCATTTCTCACCAATACCTTTTACCCCTTCAACTCTCAGCCCCCTCGAAATAGAATGGGTTTCCTTGTGTATTTTTTTTTACAATTATTATGTATCTGTTATATTTATTTTATTTGTAATTAAGCTCTAACATAGAACATGAGGACTAAATTGATTGGTTAATGGTCCTAGTACAGCCTTCTGTGATGAAGCAAAATTTTCAGCCCATAATAACCTCCCTTTAAACTTTGAGTATAGGAGTCCTCAGAGGTATCCATTAAAAGTTGCATAGAGTAATATGTAATGAGTCTCTTGTGAACGGTCTGCTGCTGTTGTCGATTACAATTAATTATCCATGCATTTTAATTGCTCATACTCCTGAAATCTCCACAGGGAATTGGTGGTGTAGGCAGTGTTGCTGCTGAGATGTTAACGAGGTGCGGTATTGGTCGTCTTTTGTTGTATGATTATGACAAAGTGGAGATAGCTAACATGAATAGGTTATTTTTTCGCCCAGAACAGGTGTGCATTTGCATTATTGCAACTTTTTAATAATCATTTTTAGAACTAAATGCCTACCTCTTTCTCTTGGAGTCCAATCTGATGTTCGTTTATACTTTTTAGTTAATAAGATGGACTACCTGTCAAAAAAATAATTATTTTTATAATCCACTATCTTCCCCCATTTAATCTATATAAGTTTTGCATTTATTAGGCTGGTATGACAAAGACCGATGCAGCTGTTCAAACCCTTTCGGACATAAATCCTGATGTTGTGCTTGAGGTAAGTGTATAATGAGAGATGTTTTTTTATGTTAGCTACACAATTGTGAATTCATCTTCAATTGCTCCCTATTTTTTTTTTTAGGAATTAGTGAGTGCTATATTTTATAATACTATCATGTCATCCCTAAATTGGTCTGGTCTCGACAATTTTTTACATTTGAGTGATTTGACAGTCACTTCTCTTGTAATATCTTACTGGTCATGTTTAACATTTTCATTTGTTCCATGAAAAGATTTTATATGCAATATTTTGGCATTCTTCAAAAAATGCGTATCATTGGATTAGCATATAGCAACTTATAGGTAATGCAATTTCATTTGTTATTACCATTTTTCATATGCAGTTCCTTATAATGATCAGCTTGTTATTTGTGTAGAGCTATACCCTGAACATCACTACTGTTCAAGGTTTTGAAACATTTATGACCAGCTTAAAAAATAAATCATTTCGTCCGAGTACTGGGGGTAGCGGTGTAGATCTTGTTTTGAGCTGTGTAGACAATTATGAAGCAAGGATGGTTGTTAACCAGGTAAAAACAACAGCTGTTAGGATTTTAAAATTGTCACAAAATATTTTAGATCTGATATTGTTATGCATGTACAGGCTTGCAATGAGTTGAATCAAACATGGATGGAGTCAGGTAAGCAATGTGTTTCTCATTTAATCTTTTCCTTTTAGCTTGTGAGATTTTAACCTTACACGAGAAGGGTTGTATAGGACCATTTTTCATTGCAGATCAATGTAAATTCACCGAATGCAATCGTATTGATGATTCAAATCAATCCAGTTCTCACATACATTTTTGGCTGTTAAAAAAGTGTATACAAGCACAAATGTCAAATAATACCTATAAATGACATATCATTCACATCGTCACTTACATACGTCAAATAGACTAATACATGATAGATAGTTGTGTTGGACCTCTTGGTGCGTATCAGTGATTTCTTGGTGTTTTATATAGCCTTCGTTTCCGTGTCACTTGGCTTATTTTACCGAAACATCAAATGCAACCAGAGGAGGTTCTTATCTTATGCCAAACTGCTTCAAGTTTCAAAGCATTTCAGGCTTTCCCCATTACAGGAATTTCTGTGTTCAGATTCTTATGTATGTGAATGAAGAATGTTGGATCAGTGGAACAGAGTCTTGTTAAGTTTTAGACAATTGTCCACTTTAGGTTTTAGCTGTAGAATACCTATGTGCCTGTTTCCGTGCTGCTTCATAAATGAACATTTTAAAATATATTCTTAATGAGAATTCCCATTTAATTTTCTGCCAGGTGTATCCGAGGATGCTGTTTCAGGTCATATACAGTTGCTGATTCCGGGAGAAACTGCTTGTTTTGCTTGTGCACCACCTCTGGTATTATAAATCATTTCTTTGGGGTTGGATGACTCTGTGGAGGGTTTTCTAATATAGCTTTGATTTAGATATGAATCTTACTAAGGAGCATTTATGTAGGATACATTGATTTATTATTTTCAGCTATGATTTAAGGATGATGACAGCAATTTCTTTTCTTCTTAGGTTGTCGCATCTGGGATTGATGAACGTACACTCAAGCGTGAAGGAGTTTGTGCTGCATCTTTACCTACTACAATGGTATGTATTAGGCACGTCATTTCTACTTTGTGGCTGCTCTCAGAGGAAGTGTATATCTGTAGTACAATGTTCCTGTAGATAGTGAATACAGGCTAACTGATTCAGCCCAGTTTTTTTTGTCATGCAGTATATCTGCTATTAGTTGATTATGCATATCCAATTAAATGTGGTTTGAATGGTTAATTGAGTTGGCAATATACCATGTAAGCATGCACACTAATCATTCATCTCCAGTGGTCTTTTAATGTTTAATGATGTGAAATGAAATTTTCAGGGAGTTGTTGCTGGGCTTCTAGTTCAAAATACACTAAAGTTCTTGCTTAAATTTGGGCAGGTTTCCCCATACTTGGTATGCTCTCTCTCTCTCTCTTTCTCTCTCTCTCTCTCTCAGCAAACACATACATACATATCCCTGTTTTTATACATCTCCCTGTTTTGCTGTGATTACAGTGTTTGCATGTGTGTTATTCTGATTTTAGTTTTTAAGATTTGCCTTTGTTGTCTATTTTTAGGGATATAATTCTCTCAAGGACTTCTTCCCAACCATGGAAATGAGGCCAAACCCTCAATGTTCAAATGGTGCCTGTATTGAACGGCAGGTAATTGACTGAGATGTAACATTGATTTGATAGCCATTCATACCATGAAACCTATGTATTCCAGGTGGATTCCTTCATGATGATAGAAATGATACAATGTGCAGAAAGAATATATGCTTGCAAAGCCAGCTCGGGATGCTGCAGCTAGAGCCAAGATGGAGGCGGAGGCAAACTTAGTTACAGAAACTCCACTCCATGATGACAATGAATGGAACATTAGGTACTTTTCAGAACAATTGAATCTACAAGTCTTAACTCTCTTCTGACTATATATGTTAGAAGGACCGTCTTTATTTCATTAAATGATTTTTTTTTCTTTTTATCTATGCATTCTCTCTTGTGAATGACTATTAGCTACTAAATTAAATTCAAGATAAAATGGCTGGCAAACGTATCAGGGCAGAACTCCAAAGTCTTGATACAAATGCATTCGTTGATATTTAAACAATTACATTGTCTCGTATTGATGCTGTAATTTATGATCAACAGGATTTTATGCCAAGCTGATTCCACTTTTTTTTTTCTTTCCCAGTGTTGTTGATGATAGTGAGCCTGAGAGGGCAGCTACAACAAGTTCAGGTGATCTTTATCTCTTATGCTCTATTTTCATATCAATATGGAGGGCTTTGTTGCCCAAATCTTCAGTATGAACACACTGAATGTAGAGACTGTAGATTAAATTCCTCTTGCATATTTGTAGAATAATAACCCCATTTTTAGGGCATTTACTGGTGATGTTCAAAAGTCACTGATAAGTGATTTTTAAAACATGAAAATCAGCATGTACGTTCTGACAGTGAATACTATACCTTCCTTGTTAAAACAAAAGGGATGAA
The DNA here is from genome assembly GCA_036897485.1 of Pelargonium nanum. Classification (NCBI taxonomy): domain Eukaryota; kingdom Viridiplantae; phylum Streptophyta; class Magnoliopsida; order Geraniales; family Geraniaceae; genus Pelargonium; species Pelargonium nanum. Next base: position 24,297 of record JAYMTF010000612.1, on the reverse strand, counting down.
TCCCCATTTCACAGAGTCACAGTTAATTGAAACTAACATGATGTGAATGCTTTTCTCAATTTAAAGAATTTAATCTCCTCACCATGTATAAAACTTAGTCCTTAGCCAGGTTGAGGATAAGCTTTATGCTGATTCTGGTTTTGCATAACTGCATACTTTCCTATAGCAATTTGAATCTGTTAGGTTCTTTTTTCGTTTTTTCCCGTTTATCTAACACTCTTGTTTTCATTTAGATCCTCTTCCGGAGGGACTTACTCACGAGCTCCCAAGTGCAGACGAGTTTCCGAAGTCCCCTGGGCCTGTTGTTGAAGCAAAAGATATATATGTGGATGACCTAGATGAACTCCGGAGGCAGCTTGATGCCCTAAATGCAGACTGATCTTGTACTCTGATTTCTAGGCCATACAGCTAATCACTAATTAGCAAAGCAGAAGCATGAGTGTGCTCCATTAGATTCAAACATGCCCTTTGTGGGTAAATAATTCTGAAATCATTTACAATCCCAACTAATATCCAGTTTTGACATTATTTATGACTTGTTTTGACCTTCTCTATTGGAATATTTAATTTGCTACTGTTGTTTTTTCTTCTTCTTTACCTTTATAAATAAGAAGGCACATGTAGGCAAAAAGATGCAACTATGCAATGCACAACTTGTTCATGTGCATCATTACACAACAAGGCCAAAAAATAAAAGGCTAAAAGGCTTTGGCAACCCAATTCCAAATGGGGTAAAAAGATCCAAAAGGATCTCTTTCTATCTTCTATGCTCACAAGGAGCTTGGAGTGCTCTAAATCAAGCAATTAACCAAAATGGAAGACAATAAATGGGCTCAGCTAAACTAGCTTCCATGGCAATTCTATTAATCAACAAAAATTCATACAGAATTGAAATGAACTTCAAATGAGACTGCGATCTGCTCAAATATTCTCTCTATGATATTCCTGGATCGAGGCTGGTCTCAGAGTGTCAAGAACCTTCTTCACCTTCAGTTTCGAGCCATTGCTGCGTTTCAGTGTATACGGCATCGTTTTCTTCCTCACTATGATTCTCCTTCTTTGAAACGGTGTGTTTCTTTTAGTGACCCGTTATGTTGTAACGTTGTAATTTTCTTCTCTCTTTTAATTATAAGGGCTACTTTTTTTTTTTATAAGGGCTACTTCTTGATCCTTCATTATACCAGATCTACAGATTAAAATTGCATTATGTTAACTTATAATCATTTACAGATACTGTTGCCGATAAAACTCAAACTCGAGACCTCAAAACAAAAGTCTAAAGGTATTAACCACTTGGCCCGCTAAGCTTTGGTCGTCTTATCTCAATTAAGTGTGTTGTTTTGTTGACTAAACCTAGAGAAAGTGAAAAATACTTACCCAAGAGATGATCACACAATCCGTTAGATTGGTTGGGTGAGTAGCCACAATCATGGTGGTCAGCTTCAGCAATCTCAGCACGTGCCAATCTGGGCAGAGCGTGGGGTGGCTTTGAACTTTGATATAAAAAAAAAGTAGAGAGAGCTTTAATCTTTTTTATATTTTCATTAATTTTTGTTGGGTAGTAATGGGCCGACAAGAAAGGCCTACCATTAAAGTAACGAAACCATCTCCCAAACGCGACAGGCCTTATTAACTCAACACACTACGCATGCACGTGCCACTCTCATTATTGCCACATTCACCCTCTAAAATAAAAGTCAATATTGTAATAAAATAACCACTTTGTTTTTGTCACTCACTATACTATAAACCTCAAAAAGCTACTCATAACCCAATAACGTGATCCGTTGTTTTCTCTTCCTTTTTACTTCCACTATAACGGAATTCCCACTTTTCAAATCTTCATGGACAAAGTAATTCATTTACCAAAACACCCTCCACTCACTCAACTTGTACCTTTTAACTCTCCAAATTGTAAAACACAAAATTCTCTTGCCAACTTTTATTTACAATGTTAGATGTTTTAGCAAATAGATTTGCTAAAAATGATAAGAGTGTTAAGGTCCTAATATTTGGGTTTTGGAGTTTTTGGGCTTTCAATTTTGAGAGACTTGAATCCTGAGTCTTGTAAGAAAAAAAATGTGTCTGAAAAATTGTCTCTAGTGTGAGAATGTGAATCTTTATCTTGAAGATTCTAAACAATACTAATTATAGAGCAATAAAGAGATAGTAGATAATAAGTTCTTCTCTCATTCAAGGAAATGTGTATGCATACTTACCAACATAGACAAAAACCCAACATTGTTGATAGGGTGGTGGTGATGTCACAATGAACTCATGAGTTGCCTCCCGAACACACTTTTTTTAGAATCTAACCAGATTTCAAGGCCTTTACTTACCTCACAGGCGTAGTGAACCTGTTTTTAGATTACGAGGAACATTTTTCATTTTAGCGTGACACCCTAAATTGAGATAAATATGATGTGGCCTTGCAAATAGGGTTGTTCATTTTTTTGTCCAAATCTAGAAACCCGGACCGACCACACCCGGAGCGTACATGTCCGATCCAGTCTGCCCTTTATACTTTCTTGACCGGTCCGAGGTCAGGGTGTCCTATTCAGGTCCAGGTCGGTCCGGTCCCCCGGCCACCCCCCCAAAAAAAAAGATGCCCCTTGAGGATCCCTTCAGAAACTAGGGGGTGCATTGGCCATTTTGCATTGGGCATTATGGTAAATCCGGACATATAAGAGTTGTTTGTTCATATATATATGCACCAGTCCTGCCATGCATCCCCACAACCTCCCTCCCCTCACCACCACCACCACCACTACAACTACAACACCATCGATCTTGGTCTCTTCCTTTTGTAACTCTACTTATCAATATGGAAGACGAAAACCACAGAGAATTGCAGCTTCTTCCTCCAACCATGTCCATGTCCACCATGCCTATGCCTATGGCTACTTCCTCTTCCTCCCTCAAGCACCACCACCGTTCCTTGGAAGAAGCTCCATCACTGGACCTGCAACTCTCCATCAGTAGTGTCCTCTCCCAACAAGACCATTTCGTCCCCATTTGCAACTACGGCGACAATGGCTGCGTCGAGGCTTTGAAGTGGCAGGCCGCTGAGCAAATCCGGTTAGCTGCACTAGAAAAGGCTTATGCAGAGCACGTGAGGGAGCTCACCAAGAGGGAAATGGAGATGGCTCAGTCCGAGTTTGCGCGGGCCAGGCACGTCTGGGAGAGAGCCCGCCAGGAGGTCGAGAGGGCCGACAGGCTGAAGGAGAGAGCCACTCGCCGGAATGTTCATGGTTCCACGTGCATGGAGATCACTTGCCACTCTTGCCGCCAAAGGTTCCAACCTTAATAATATAAATTTAACAAATTTTGAGACTGCTTAATTAGCTGCAGCCTCATGATGACCATAGTATATTCCATGTGCCCACTTGTTGAGTTTTGCATATTTGGGTATTGGATTCCTGCAATTTCCCATAATTCAAAAAAAGAAAAAGAATTATATATATGTAATAATAAAAGTGAATAATTAGAAGATTAACATCAAGCTGCAATCAAGAACCAGCTTTTCTGTAATTGCAGTATGTATCTATATGTATTTATGTATGCATGATGAATGAATAATTAACTGAATTATTGCCTGTCATTCTCTCTACACTAATCAAAAGCACATTCAAGATGTACACTGAATTCAATTCAATTATTCACTTTTTCTGCAGAGTTTTGAAAAAAAGATCAAAAAAATATCATTGTGCTCGCTGTACTAATCATGATAGTATACTTTTGAGAGATTCGTATATTTTGGACACACAATATAATCATCATGAGCACAAGCATATTTCATATTTTGACAGAGTTAGTAAAAATATATGAACCTCAGAGCAAGTCATTTTGAGAATTGTTACTGCACTATATTATATCTGTCTGTCACTTTCTATTTTTGTACTGATAAAAAATTTTTACTATCAGCATTGCGGAGTCAAGAGTGGGCCGTAGTAGGAATGTGCCCACCCCAACCTTTTTAACTAGCCTCAGTTATGTTTAATTCCTCAGGTTCAAGCTCAAATTAGTTCATTCAATCCCTTCTAAAATATTTTAACTAATATTAGTTGCCCAACAATTTAGTTCCTAATCCAAAAACTGTGTCTATGCTGAGCCTCAAGTCTGGTTCCGCCACTGACTATCAGTATATGAAAACTCATGATGATGTGTTTGAAACCTAAGCCAGTCAAGACTTGGAGGGGTCAAGTATCAGAACCCAATTGATGTCCATAGAAAGTGAAATGAATCAGAACAAAAAGCAAGAAACTTGATCAAGAAGAAGAAGACATGTACATATAGCTGTATCCACTTGTATTCAACTTCTTTAACTTGTGCTTATCAGAAACCAAACACCCACTATCCTTGTCTGGCTGATCCAACCCAAAAGAAACATTTTATGGATAAGATCGCTCTATTGAAAGCACTACTCGAGGCCACATTGCACAAACGATATATCATTTCTAGATGTGTCACGATAATGGAATTAGCTTGATTTGTCAGCAACCTCCAAGCACATTACTCGAATACAGTTAATCTGTCATGGAATAAGATTAAGACCCTCCTATCCTAAACCTTCCCTAACCACTAATCTAAATTGAATTACCAATTCCTATCATGTTGATGTTGAACAGCACCAACATAGGGCCACTTGCATTATAGATCATTTGTCTTTTATCTTTTATATGGATATGCGCAGAGGAAAACAGGAACCATCAACTCTCTCAGAAAGTTGAAGGGCAAAATTAAGATGTAGGACATGTTTGGTGAACAATCATCGAAATAGTCATTATAACAAAACCTTAACATTTGTCTTTTCACATTGTCCACACATGATTGTCAAGTGATGTTGTATATTCTACTTGAGAGTGACATAGATACATGAGATTGTGGATTCTACAATTCATTGAACAGTACACAATAACAGTAATAAAACTTATCAACAATTTTCTACATTGCTTGTTTATGGTAGATACAAATGCTTGTTGTTTCTACATTGTATAAGAAGTGAACATGAAGTTTTCTTTTCAGCTCAGTTTTCAATTATGGAGATATCAGAAGTTGAGATATTTCCACTTCAATCTAAAGGACAGTGTGGCAATAAGTATTGATTCAAGAGAAAGATAATGAATTATAGAGATGTGCTCAGTCAATTAATTATTTCTAAACCAGTCAAGAGAAAAAGAAAAGGGAGAATAAAAGGCAGCTCCCTTTTGAAGCAAAGGACAGCAACAGATTGTGGTGGGTCTCAAACTCTTGCAGCCACACCCATGTGAAGTTCAAGATCAATACCAGAAGAGATTAGGCTAACAATTGGGCAAAAGTTTTTGTTTTTCAACAAAAGAAGCTAAAAGGGTGTGCATATCCACCACAAGTATCATCTAGTTACCAACAAATTGGAACGCAATAAGCTATGATGATCAAAGAAGAAAAGCTTGCCATAGAGAGGAAAATAAACCTTACACCTAAAAAACGATATCCGGGAAACAATACTTTGGAGTTCATCAATAATTTGGAGGCACTTCACATGACCCTCCAATGATTTCTCCATCTTGAGAACTAACCTAAATTAAAGTGAGCATTGCTTTACTCGTTCGACCATGTAGACCAATCACTTCAGAAAGCAGCTAAAAAGAAATAATGGGAAGTGATGTAGGGCAGGCACACAACCAGCTTGAACAATAAGGGAAATGTGATATGTGACTAACATAAAAGGGAAAAAAAATGCAAAACCACAAATTTTCAACTACATGTCACACATATAGGCTTTAAGGTTTTGGGACTGAAATGGTTACAGGGGGAGGTTTTGGGCTAGTGTTTTTCTCTGGGGAATGAGTTGAGCTCCTTGTAAGATGTAATGAGTTTTGGTAGCTCTGGTTATGAACATAAACAATCATGTTCTTGTGTCATTTTGTGACTGTTGCATAACATAATTATGGATTTTAGAATTTAACTCTATCTGTATCCAGTGATTCAAATTTGTGAGAACATGCATCTTTCTTGTGTTTTAGGAGTGTAATCATATTCAGTAGTGAAAGCTATATCAATAAATGTTCCTGAAACAAGATGTATAAACAAGATGCAATTCTATAGTTCACTCAGAAAAAAGAAAATAAATGTTTAGATCTGTACTGTTTTATATGCTGATATTTTCTACAATTATCAACTAAACTGTTTAAAGAATCCTATATATTACTCTATACTGGGTGTTGTGGCAGAGCAAAATCTGGTAGAATTTTCTTGACCTGATATTCTAAAATTCCAAAACCTCCCTTTTGAAGAAACCAAGTTCTCATCACACAGAAACTCCCATGAAAACCACTTCTCGATCGTTCGATCTACATCATGTACCACCACATCTGTTGTACCTCCAGCCCTTGCTAACATGCTGGCACTGTAAATTGTTGCCATTCTTCCAGGTGAATCTGGCTTGTCTCCATTCGGTCCGTCCACCAACACCACATCCCAATTATGCTCATACACTTCTCTAGGCAATGCTGTGAGGGCTAGTTCACATTTTGATGCTTTAAGCCCTCCCGAGCCAGGTTTACAACTCGGGTTTCGCCTAGCAAGCTTAAGCAACTTGTATGCTTCTTTTGCTGGTGTTTGGTTCTCAATAGCCTTGTAGACTCTGGAAGAATTGGAACTTGCTTTGATTGTGCTTATCTTGTAAGGGTCGTCTTCAAGAAAGATGGTTACACCAGCTGCATTGATTGATGAAAGAACAAGGTACTCGGGTTCAAACCCGAAAACAAGTAGATTGCAAGGAGCTTTACTGATAATGAGTTTGTGCAAGAATCTGAATTCCTTTTCTGTCAGCTTGGTGACAACTATATTGCAGTTTGGAGAGGAGCATGTGTTTCCATGGAGTGGAGAATGAGAAGTAGTAGTGATTGTGATTCTGATAAGCCTGAGAACAGAGAAGCTTGACAAGATGAAAATAAGAACTGGTATGAGCTTTCTTGCAGCAAAAATGTTCATTCTTTTTGTTCCTCTGCAATGTTTGATGTTTGAGTTTTTATTTTTTATGGTGACATTGGTGTGTGTTCTTGAGTGAGGAACAAGGAAATGGTTTTGCTTTTGTTTCAAGTTTTTGTTACTTTTTATTATAAAAGCTGTCAATCTTGTCACCTAATTGCTGTGGTTACAATGTTGCATTTTGTGGTGACCACTTGTCTATTGGAGCTATAGAGTATTAGTTTCTTTTTGCTTCTTTGGATGTGTACTAATTTAATTTGGGCATTTGGTAGATATTGAGTGAATTTGAAGAAGGCTAATGAGAAGTTAGTTGGAGGGTAATTTTCAGTGAAGTTTGACTTTGTGGAGCCTTTTTGTTAGTTTATAATATGGCAGTGAGTGCCTCTTGTTATTTGATTTTGATGGGCAGATAGGGAATTGGATGTTGAGTTTTGCATGATGATTGTCAAGTATAACCTGTTCTTGTTGAATCCAAAAACTCAACTAAATTGAACTTCCATGCAATACACTAATCTTCAATTAACACATGTTAGATTTTGTAGGTGACCAGTTTGTGGCACGAACTAAGGTGTATTTAGGTGTTCGATCTTCCAATCACAGTCCAGCGTCATCAACAAATTGTTTATAAACAACATATCGGTTTCCTTCCATTTCTGAGAACAAGTTGACGCCCAACACAAAAACATGAATCGTGTTCTTCCTGATTTTCATCACATTATTCGCGTTCTTCATATCTTCATTGTGTTCTTTACATCCTTATAAATTCCATCAAAAAATTTAATTGTGTTTTTCACAAGGTTGTTCAACAGTGTGCACCTAGACAAACCTGAATGAAAATTAAAAACCAAGATATAAACTAATGTTTATTCGGGAGAATGTTACACCAAGGATCGAAACCTTAAGGGACCAAGTGAAATCAACCACTTGCCCTACTAATGCTTACTAGTACAAGTACGATATTTATCACTAATACCAGTAATAATTAAGTAGTGCACAAACAACAATGTAAGGTTAAATAATTCATTTCATATAACTTCTTTATTTATGTGAATTTTTTTTAGAAAAACATTTAATATGAAACGGACGTAGTACTTTGCAAAAGAATAACGCTAATATACTACTTTAACCCTGGATCAAAACAAGAGCATTGATACATTATTTACTCAAGAGGCTTACTGTAATTAAGCTTTATTATAAATTCATTCGGAGAGCATCTTTTGCGTTCACATTTGACATGAAACTTTTGTTTTATTCATTACTTCAATTAAGTTATTATCATGAGAAAAACAGAACAGTTTATTTAGAGATTAGAAATTTAACAATATAAATCTTGAATAGCCTAAAATAGTTTAAATAAATTATCAAGAAATATGTAAGAAAAATTGTTGGAATGACCTTTTGTCCTTGAACATGTTAATTATTTGATATTTCATAGTGAAGTTGTCAGAATTTACAAGCGAAATTTTCATACACAACACATGTTTTATCAATGAAATTGGCCAACTAAATCAAATCTTTGCTAATAAATGTTTTGGAACTCAATAATAAATTTACAAAAACAAGAATTAGCAAAAGTTACTGGAAAAGTAATGCAATAATATTAGATGCAGATAGTTTCCATGGAAAACAGGTTGGAATTGGATGGTTGACTAATTAATGAGAAAGAATTGTTTAGGTTTATAGTCATTTTCAAAAGGAGCTTCATGGAAGGTCTTCTACTAAACAACATTGTTGCAAATGTTTAAAAAATTAACAACTCTAGTGCTTAGCATGCTTAATATTTCCTCTAATTTCTTTTAATCAATGCAAATAATAAACAAGAATTTACATAATGCATTAGTTTAATCTCAATTTGCACTTATAATAAGCTCATAATCTGACCTTGTCTATATGTAAAGCTCATGTCAGAGGCATCTCTAAATAGCATAATCTTTCTCCTTTCTCTCTCAACATTGTTTTCACCGAAATGGAAATTAAATTAATCGTTACTTGGTTTATTCTACGCTATGTTTAATATCATCACAATTCAATTATTTAGTGAGTTTTTCGCTTTTGCATTAGAGTTTTGGATTCATAAATAAGAATCTCATTCTAAAGTCATTTCTAGATAAAGATATCTTAATTCAAACACTAACCAAGATCAAGGTAATTTTATCACAAATGCAAATCTATCAAACTATGAAGCCACAACAATTATCACTAGTAACACTGTAACAGTATCAAAAGAGATCTTCAAATTTCACTTATGCAACAAAACTCACCTCATGATACCATAGATTAGGCTAGTTGTCATTTGTCAACAATGGCAATGACCATTCCAGACTTCCAGTGGCTTCTATCAGACCAAGTAAATTCAACTCCATGATTCTGCAGTATTCAACTATTTATCATCTCCTGCAGGCATGGATCAAATAATTTTAATCAGAAAGGTTGTTGCTAATCAGACATAAAAGCACTTTTTAAGATGTCATAATCAACCATAGCTTTCTTAAACATCATTCCAAGGCAGTTGTTGAACCCATGAGTGAACATTGACAAATATATAAGAACCATTCTTATTCTTCTGCTATGATGTCATGTACAATGTCTGTCATCACAATATGATTTCAACAGGAATACCCTAATCCTTGTTCTTAGCCAAAATATTTGCATTCCAAGTTTCCAACCATATTTCTCAGAAATCAAGGCTATTCTTAACCAACCAACCAAACAAACTCAAAAGGGTCACTTTCAGTCCAACATATTATAATTGCAGGGTGACGTTTTATCCCCGATAGAATATGTTTTCTGGGTTGCTGCCATTTTATAGTATTGTTTCAGAATTCAACTTTGTTTCATCCATCCTTTCTATTGGCAGAAGTATGATGTAGGCCCTGATCGTAGTTACAATCAAGATTTAGTACAAATAATACTATAACTCAAATACTAATCACACAGATCATCCACAGTCATTAATGCATCACGCGTCTTAGTCCACTAATTAAATCTGCGATCCTTCCAAATTAGAGGCCCTAAATTATCCTACCAAACATTTTAAACAATGGTTTGTGTGTGAAATGGTATTATAGCTCACATAGGAAATTTCTGTTGTCACTTTCAGGTACTTTTCTTCATCTTGAGTTCTTTCAGTTTCTTTAATATCTCAATTCTAAATCCACAGATACAGCTACAATAGTTTTATTCAGTTTGGCTTGGTCTTCTCTACATACCTCCCTCAGTATAATCCTCTATTTTATCCCCTCCCCCTTCCGTGCAGATTATTCAGTTTATATCCACTTTCTAGAGCATTTAGATTTTGATCGAGTTTGGATTGTTTTATCCGGTGTCTGTATTCCTCTTATCTTCTTCATTATCGTTATTCTTGATCGAGTTTGGATTGTTTTTGGTGAGGCTTTTGTGTATATACATACAATACATACCTCTGTTTTTTCTCCCATCTTTTGTCTCTTCTTTCCTTGAATCTGCCAAATTCTTGCTATTGATCCATAACCAGATATCTTTGCATACTTATGATTGGCAAAGAAAAAAGATAACATGGGGAGAAACACTGGGGAACAGATTATTTCGCGTAAAGGATCTAAGGTAAGTACAAGGTTTTGATAGCTGAAGAATCAAGATAATATTTACTCCCATACCAGAAAAAATGAAATATATATACTGATAGAAAATTGACTAATGTATATCAGGGCATGATGGAAGGTGAATTTCAAGAATCTCCTTTCGGTTCTATACCCAAATCACCAATAGCAAATGGCAGACCAAGCAGCATGGTTGTTAAGGTAAATTTAGTAAATTTATTTCCTTGTAAAATATGCAACTACTCAGTCTTATCTAATAAAAATACGATTTGTTTTAATGGACAGAAAGCACATACCGTAATTCCTGCACACATTGTGGCTGAAGCTATATCAACACTCCATGGTCTTGACCTCAGATGGTCAGGTCCGATCACACCAACAGAAATGCAATATGTTGAGCAATATATCTTGGCAAAGTACCCTCAGTACTATGGTCTGGAAGGAGAAAAGATTGATCTCTCAAGTCTTTGCATCAGCGAGGAATCTGTAGAGCCCACGTTTGATGATAGAAAGAAGTCACCAAGGAGCGGTTCCAGAGAGGCTTCGTCACCATCATCTGGAAGCAATCTCCCTGATTTGGACAGAACCCAGTTGGAGCCTTCAAGATTGCTTGATATCCTTACCAAGAAGGCATCCTTCCCGGGGAGTTTTGTATCGATACCAGAAATCCAAGCTCAGAACAAAGTCTTGAAGCACTGTGGGTTACCTGATCAGGAGTATCTCGTGCTTTTTACTCCAAACTACAAGGATGCGATGAAGTTGGTAGGGGAGAGCTATCCCTTCTTCAGGGGAAACATGTACATGACAGTTATTGAGGAAGAGCAAGACTGCATAAGGGAATATGCTAGTTACAAGGAATCAAAAGTCATTTTGGCTCCTGAGACTTGGCTGGATTTGAGGATCAAAGGGTCGCAGTTAAGCCAGTATTTTAGGAGGAAGTGTAAGCACAGCCCCAAAGGACTGTTCTGTTACCCAGCGGATGTGAATGGGACTCGTTACTCTATGCATTGGATTTCAGAAGCGCATAGGAACCAGTGGCACGTCCTGCTAGATGCAACTGCACTGGTTGTTGGACAAGATCGGTTGAATCTTGCACTGCACCGCCCTGATTTTGTGTTATGCAGCATTGACAACACGCATGCTAACCCTTCAAGGATCACATGCCTTCTGGTCAGGAAGAAGTCTTTTGATGCTGTGACAAATTCAGGTCAGGCTAATGAGTAAGAAAGGAGTTTTGTTATGCATGTGAATATAATCTGAAATGCTATATTGAACTATTATAAATGTTTTGCCAGTTTGAATATGCAATATCAATAATGCTTTTATAGGCTTGAATTCCAAAGAGAATCAAGTGTTCTTAATCTCAAGCAGGTACTAGAACTACAATTCTCAGGAAAAGTTTTCCTTCAAAGATGAACTTGAGTCACTTACCAGTATCTGTGAGAAATTGGGGGATATTCACTTGGGTTGTGGGAGAAAATGATTTTTCCCCCTAGGAAATCATATACTTCTTTCACTTTGAATTACCATCTCAAACGCCTAAAGCACGGTCCAAACCATTCAATTTTATGGCACAACTAAAGTCCTTAAATTTCAACAGGAAACAAACCTCCCCAATTGGCACAAATGACATGATCAGATGATCTGTGGTGCAGGGATGACATGGTACTGCCTCTGTAGGTGCACAAAACACAACATTCTTTGAGCTGCATGTACAGTTCAGGTACCACACCCCATCTGCCTGATACAAGATATGTTTAAAAATGAAAGTGAAACTGAAAACTCCTAAAGTTACGTACAAGGAATTGTTACCAGTTCCCCAACAAGTAGATAAGTATAATGAATGCTAGTGCAACCAACCATTAGAAGCACCACACATCTATGTTGGTACAACCAACAGCTCACCAATTATGGCTAAACTAAAGATTCTGGAACCATCAACCATGGAACTCTGACATCTCGGTTACAAAGGTTAAACTGTTAAAGAGTACCCTTAACCACAACATGGTCTACAGCTTCCCTAATTTGTACTTAACCTATCCCAATCAATACAATCTAACATCAAAAAATGAAAGTCAGAGATAAATCCTACTGGTTCACAATTTTATACAATTCAACGAAAGGAAGCAACTGACTCCTCCAAAAAATGTTTATAACATAAAGGCTTAGATTATAATCTAGAGACAGTTTAAAGCAATGATCAGATCCAAAACTTGCATCAATACTTTTCTTTTGGTTAAGCATGCATATCATACTATTATATTCCTGGAACATGACCAAAAAGGAATCGAAGCAAACAACTTCATAGGATCAACATAACATGTAAATATAAGGAAAGAAAAGAGGTTTGTCCACTCAACAAACAAACTACCACAAAAAACTAACTCCTAATACATAGAAACTGTCACGCCTTTAAGACTACATTTCCGCAGAACATACATACATTGGCTGGAGACAAGTTTGCCGCTCAGAATGATCAATATGTTGATCTCCCATCACCCTCGGTGATCACATCTTTAAAAGCCCCACCACTTGGGATCATTGGCAGAACATGCTCTTGATGGGGCACGATAACATCCAAAAGATATGGCCCAGGTGTATCCAACATCTTTTGAATTGCTGCTCTAAGATCTGCCTTTTGCGTCACACGTGCAGCAGGTATTCCACATGCTTCTGCAAACTTCAACATGTCTGGAAATATTTCAGTCTCATTTGATGGGTTCCCCAAGTAAGTATGAGCCCTATTCGCTTTGTAGAAACGATCCTCCCACTGAACCACCATACCCAAATGCTGATTGTTCAGCAGCAATATCTTGATGGGCAGGTTTTCTACTCTGACAGTTGCCAACTCCTGGACATTCATGATGAAACTCCCATCACCATCTATGTCTACAACAATTGCATCCGGCTGTGCAACAGCAGCTCCAATTGCAGCAGGCAGTCCAAAACCCATAGCTCCTAACCCTCCTGATGTCAACCACTGACGAGGCTTTCTGTACTTGTAAAATTGAGCAGCCCACATCTGATGCTGCCCAACACCAGTACTTATTATAGCATCCCCATTTGTCAGCTCATCTAGAACCTGAATTGCGTACTGAGGCGGAATTGCTTCCCCAAAAGTCTTAAAACTCAGTGGGTAGTTCACTTTCTGCTCGTCGAGTTCCTCCCTCCAAGCTGAAAAATCGAATTTAAGCTTATCTCCTCTACTCTCCAGTAGCTTGTTCATCCCCTGCAATGCCAACTTCACGTCGGCACACACCGAGATATGAGGCTGCTTGTTCTTCCCAATCTCAGCAGAATCAATATCAATGTGAACAATTTTAGCCCGGCTAGCAAAAGCTTCCAGCTTCCCTGTCACACGGTCATCAAACCTAACCCCAAAAGCAAGCAACAAATCAGATTTATCCACAGCATAATTAGCATAAACAGTTCCATGCATTCCAAGCATTTGAAGAGACAACTCATCCGCGCAAGAGAAAGCCCCAAGACCCATCAAAGTGCTCGCAACAGGAATTCCCGTGAGCTCCACGAAACGCCTCAACTCCTCGCTGGAGTTCAAGCAGCCACCACCAACATACAAAACCGGTTTCTTGGACTCCGATATCAACCTCAGAATCTGTTCCAAATGGGCCTCAGCCGGGGACTTGGGCAGCCGGGATATGTAGCCGGGCAGCTTAATGGGTTGGTCCCAATTGGGAATCACAAGCTGTTGCTGAATATCTTTAGGAACATCAATGAGAACCGGACCAGGCCGCCCAGAAGTAGCCAAATAAAAAGCTTCGCTAACAATCCTAGGTATGTCTTCAACATCCATAACAAGATAATTATGCTTCGTAATCGACCTCGTTACCTCAACAATCGGTGTCTCCTGGAACGCATCGGTCCCAATCATCCTCCTTGGGACCTGGCCGGTAATGGCGACAATGGGGATGCTGTCGAGCAGAGCATCGGCGAGCCCACTGACCAGATTGGTGGCGCCGGGTCCGGAGGTGGCGATACAGACACCAGGCCTGCCGGAGGCGCGCGCGTAGCCTTCCGCCGCAAAGACCCCGCCTTGTTCGTGACGGGGCAGGACGTTGCGGATGATTGATGAGCGCGTGAGAGCCTGGTGGATCTCCATGGAGGCGCCGCCGGGGTAGGCGAAGACGTCGGTGACGCCCTGGCGCTCGAGGGCTTCGACGAGGACGTCGGAGCCTTTCCTGGGCTCGTCGGAGGCGTAGCGAGAGACGAATGTTTCTGGGCGTGAGGTGGTGATAGTGGAAGCGGTGGCGGAGGCGGCGGAGGTGGAGATAGGTTTGGGGCTGGGGTTGGGGTTGGAGAGGGAGCTGGAGATGCGGAGGGAACGGTGGGAAGTGCGTTTGTGGGGATTAATGGAGAAGGGGATGGTAAATCTGGAAATGGGTATTGGGGATTTGGAGGAGGGCTTGGAGAAGATGGAGTTAGGAGCAGTAGCCGCCATTTGTGTCATTGCTTGACACAGAGAGATAGAGGCTTCAGTTGAAGTTCGTGGGACTGAGAGAGAGATGAGGAAGGAGGCTAATGTTGTGTATGTATTTATGTATGTTATTACGATAACGCCCTTGGTTTTCCTTTTTCTGTTATTTTATGAAAAATGTACGTGCCAATTTAGACTTTGAGCTATCAATTTAGTCAATTTGATATTCATTCATGTAAGTGTAGTCTAAATATTCTCAAAAATCGTGTCAAATTAAAACATTCTGTCAAACCCATGGACAGAATTCGTCAAATAAAATATTACACATAAGCAGGAAGTAACAAATTTCATCCGTGGATTTGACGGAATGTTCTTATTTGACACAATTTTTAAAAATATTTGAAGTAAACTGATACAACTAAATAAATTTTGAATTAAATTGACTCGATCTATAATTCAATGACTAAATCGATACATTTTGAATAGCTCAGATACTAAATTAGATTTTTTTCCTTATTTTATTAGTAAGATTCCATCTCGTGTGTATTTTGGATGGACCCTAGATTTAAAAAATTGTTGTCTGAAACGGTTTTTCAAGCTTATCTCCTCTCGTCCTTCAACTCACTCACCACGTGGTACAACATTCATAATTTTATCATGAACTTTGGCTTGGATCCATCTCTGTGAGACCATCAGTATGAATACAAAATTAAATTGAGTCCTGGAGTGTTACTATGTTCTAATTTTTTGAATTGCTACGTTAGCTAGAGTTCTTATTAGAGTTAAAAAAAAAATTATTGATGGAAGTTGTATAAAATCTCGAATTTTCATATTATTTATCTATATTTTTTTTAATTTTCTTTTAGCATTAAGTTCTTGTACCTCTTTTGAGGTTTTATACTTTTGAAGGATTCTCTACACCAAAACTAATATTTTATTATGACTCATTTATGGTTTTAGTGCATTAAAAACCTTTGATTTGGGTGCCCTAATATTATATATTGCATGTTCTAAAGTGGTCCATGCAAAAACCATTAAATTATAAATCCACCCATTTTGATTACTCTCTTCTCTTATTTCTCTCCTGTACAAAAATGATTGATAAATTAATTAAACTAAATTAGTTCCAATATATTTATTGTTGTTAGCGCGCATCAAGAGGATTTATCAATGTAGTATTTTAGTAGAATGAAATAAGTGTCTTACACATTACAAACGAAGGAGGACACTCATTTCAAAACAAAAATACAACACCAACGTGACACTCATTTTAAGACGCTCATTTTAAGACAGGAAAGTGGTTTATTAGATACTCATGAGTCCCAAAATAAGTGTTCTTTTCATTTTGAAAAACAAAAATGAAAAGTTAAGAGTTGTACACTCATTCATCTATGGACATGTGTTTTAAAAACTCAATGATAAGGATTAACTTACTATATGAACGTCATTGACAATTCATAATTCATGCACAACCTACCTAAAAAAACACTTATTTTGAGACAAGTGATTACTTCATGGAGGCAGGAGCCATAAACATAATCATGCCCCCAAGGAAGAAGCATTAGAAGGCAATTTACCACAGTAACATTTTCTATTTTCTTCTCATAAAAAGGCAAATGCAAGAAAATTTATAGGACTAAAAAGAGGTCTGTTCACTAAAGTAAAACATTACATCTCATAAACACAAAAAAGAGCCTAAAGGAAGTAGAATGCATGCTAAAGCATATTTATGTCATCAAAATTCCCGCTCAACCAGAACTGTCTACCATCCTCTAGCCGACTGTGCCATCTTGCCGTCTGCATTAAACATCCATATAGTAAGTTCTAGTTCTGCTCAAGAACCAAATCACATTATGAACTACTTCCTCCATACCAAAATAAATGTTTTGCTTTACTTATATTTGTGTCCTTAAAGAAGTGTATTGTTTCTTTTTCAAGTAGTTACACATGAATGACCAATAATGTCCTTATAATAAGTTAGCCGGCATCTTTTAATTTGTTACAACACGTGCATAGGGAAAAAAGAAATATACAGCACTAACTTATTCTTAATTTTTCTCAAAACAGAATCTAGGATATTTATTTTGGGACGGATGGAGTATTTTATATTCTTCAGCTACTAACTACAACCAAACCATATTCACCTAACAAAATTTACACACATGCAAGTATGCAATGCAGCAGGTTACTCTATTCAGAACATTACTGAATTCTCCAACAATTTAACTTGCAAATGGTTATGCTTTTCATTTAAAGATTAGTGCACCTATTGATTCCAGTACACCTTTCCAAAAAGACAAAAGAATATTAACCTAAACCCTATCATCCAATACATAATGGTATTAAAGGAAGTTCGACCAAATTTCTAAGATATGTTGTTAATTGTATCAGATAATAGGCAAAATCTCAACCATTTACTCAAGGATATGCTTCACTGGCTGCCATAGATTGCCAGTTAGACAACAAAAGCTTAATCATGTTTCAAGCCAGTAAACATGTCCCTCCCACCACTGCCAAAGCCTTTTTCCAAACTAGGTCGTGGTCAACTGCATGAATCCTTCAGAATAACTCTTTGGGATCCTCTACTCTTATTCTCCTTAACGACTCCAGCTTATATAGTGATATATCCTTCCCTAGATCTTGCATCAGTATGTTCTTTTTTTCTTCTCTCTTTCCATGTTAACTTGGGTCTCTCCCCAGGCCTTTTAATTTCTAAATTGAATTCTTTCACCCATCCTTACATGATCATTTACCTCCTTACACTGCACATCCTCAACCACCTTAATTGTTTTCCTTCATCTTATCTTCAATTGAAACAACCCAACTTTATCCTTCCTAGTGTTACCACACAATCATCTAAAAGCAAACCCGTACATGTTACCCTCATCTTATGACATTGGAGTATTGATAGAGCCCAAGACTCTGTCATACGACATAGTTGGACGTGTAACTGTCTCATAGAACTCACCTTCAATTTTAGAGAAATTTTTTATCACAAAGAGACCCTGAACACTCCTTTATTTCCACCCACACACATTAGTGTTATTTCTAATGTCCACTTCAACCTCATCATTCCTTTGAATTACAGTTCCAACTTCCAAGGTAGCATGATTAAACTTTCACTCACCCTACTATTCTTGCTCAACTTACACTCTAATTCTTTCTAGAGTTTCTATCCATCTACTGAATTTGAGATTAACACTATATTTACATGCATCAAGTATGATGATATCATACACTACGAAACCTCATTTTAAATGTGTCTTGCGAGCTCAATTACTACGAAAAAGGAAAAGACTTTAAACTGATCCTTGATGCACTCCTTTCGTGACAAGAAACTCCATGGAGGCTTCTCCAGTAGCACTTGCACTAGTTATCTCCTCTTCATACATATCTCTAATCAAATTAATATACTTAAAATTAACAATTTCTTTTATAGTAGCCACCATCATTCCTTTATATGAACATTTTCATAAGTCTTCGCCTCTCTCTCTATACTTCTCCAAAAGCCACATTCATTGAAAAGTGCTTCCGTACTAGATCTACCCAGCATAAATCAAATTGGTCCCACAAAACACTAGCTTCTACACAAAGTTTATGTTCTATAACTCTCCCCAAAGTTTCGTAGTATGACTAATAAGTTTAATCCCTATTGATACAAATTAGAAGTGATATTATGTAAATAACTAAATGCTCAAGAGAAGCTATAGCACCTTCAAATTATACACACACACACAAAGACATTTTTTTTTTTAAGTAAGACATTTTTTTTAGTAAGGGGAGCTAAGATGATATTTTGGCTTTGAACACTGTAGCAGGAAAGGTCACTTAGTATTGTAATTAAACATGGTACATATGTCATCATATATAGTAAAAAGTACACCCTCCATTCCAAAATGAGTGACTTGTTTTCTTTTTCAAAAAGTTAGTTATGTATGAATTGTTGATAGTATCCCTATAATAAGTTGGTTAGGATCCTAAAGTTAGTTAGGACACATGATCACGGGGATCACGAAGACACTCATTTTGGGACAGAGGGAGTACAATTTATCCTCTCTCAAGGTTTTTTGAACACCCTTGAGTACGTGAGAATACCAAAATGATGAATAATCATGTGTTATGCCATCTACTTCCTTGCATTCTAAGATGTTAGTAGAAATTACCAGCTTAGATTATTATTGGCAGGCAGCACAGAAAGTGAATTGTATGCATGCATAATGTCACTCAGCTATTCAATTCATTTCGACACAAACAGAAAAGAAGATAAGCAATTGAATTATGACGGATCACTATTTTGATGCAACAAATACCTACCCAGCTTCATAAAGCAATTAGAAGAACACATGTTAACAAACTCTGTACATAACATTTCCGCTAATAGTTCATCTAAATAGATATTGGTAGAATATTATTTTCAAGTCCATTAAT
This sequence comes from Pelargonium nanum, assembly GCA_036897485.1. Taxonomy (NCBI): domain Eukaryota; kingdom Viridiplantae; phylum Streptophyta; class Magnoliopsida; order Geraniales; family Geraniaceae; genus Pelargonium; species Pelargonium nanum. The sequence continues at coordinate 4,884 of JAYMTF010000612.1, read as the reverse complement.
TTTAATTTGAGTATTTGACTGCGCAATAGAGCTAGAGAAATGATTACCAGTTCACAGTAAACAAAATGTTGAATGATGAGCTATGTTAAAAAACTCTAAATTACATGGAATATTACACAATTCAAGACTGACATGCAATCTCCCCATATGGAAAAGAAAAAAATAAATAATCACTGGTAAGTAAATGAACAGATCACTACATCACACCAACAATCATTTACAAGACATGCTACCCAAAATCCAATATCGAAATGGAAAGCATACCTAAGCAGCGCCGACGATGATGTTGTTGATAGGAATGAAGATCAATTTCACGAAAAACCCTACGAACCCCATCACCACGAAACCAATAGCCGTCCGGAAAGCCACCTTGGTAAATTCTGCATACAAAAATTAGCAAAATTCACCCAAAATCAGCCATTAGCAAGCAAAAAAATCGAAGCAATGCATCGAAATCATCAGAACCGTGTCTATATAAGGAAAATGGAAACAGTAAAAATGCAAATAGAGAGGAAAAACACCTTTGCGATCGGGCTTGTGGCAGCGTTTGACGAGGCGGACACTGTCCTTGGAGAATTCTCTGAGGGGGTCGATGACAGAATCTAGGGCATCCATTTCAGTGTTTAAGAAATTTAAAACCCTAGATCTGATCTGAGTGTAGAGCCAGAGACGGTATGAGCAGTAGAACATGGAGGACACGTTATTTATAAATGGCCTTTTCTGGTGTGTCGTCCATCGTCTACGCTGACTCTGGGAAGTCGGCACAATTGGTTCGGGTCATAATTGGGTGCCGATGTTTCATACATGACTATACTAACCCTGGAAGTAGCACTTGGCAAATAACGGGGAAAGTACCATGTCACTCTAATCCGGTCTTGAACTTTGACCAAGTTAAAACAGACGCATTAGGAGCAATAGATGAAATTAGAGCTGTCGTCGGTCTCTCTTTCTCTCTATTGTTTTAAGAGTCGGTTATACTCTTGGATTTCAGAGTGGTTGCGGCATCTTTGATTTGGAGATATCAAATTGTAGTTTCTCTTGTTAAAACAACGAGTTTTGTTTTGATGTCAGCTTAAGGTGTTGTTAGGATTTGCAGAGAGGCAGCAACGATGTAAATTCACAATGGGTTTTTGATTGGTGTGTGCACATGACAGGAAAGAAGAAGAATAAGGTGGCTTGAAAGTGGTGGTTCGGTCGAAGACCTCAGATCAGCCTTCGAGTTTGTTACCGAAGCAAATGCCAAATCTGGTGGTGGCGAGGAGCAGTTGTCAGAGCCTTTCACGTGGTCGCCTTAAACTTCAAGTGTAATTGTTGTGAGTTGTTCATGCTCTTTATGCTGGGGAAGGATTCAAATGCCTTCAACTTGCTTATGCATGGAGAGGACGGATTCCTCCAGTTTGATTATTCATGATACTTTAACTATAGTGACTCAATTTGGTAATGACATATGTGGTCGGGACATTGTACGCCAATAAGAGTGTTCCGAGCCTCCGTGTTACAAGGAAAAGTACAGAAGTCAAAAGAAATCTTATGAGAGTGAGAGGAGCAAGTACCAAAACAGCCACCAAAATGCCAATTAGACACCATATGATCTTTAGGATGTTCTTTTGATTAGTTTATTTGGTTTCACCAATCTACATCTCATCTCGGATCAAACAATAAAGAGGTGATTCAAACCAAGAACAAAGAACACAGAATAATGAATCAGAAAACCAGAACTGCACATTAGATAAAATTAGCCAGTCATTGCAGCAATTCTTTCACTGCGCTGAATCAAGTTACAAGAAGTCTACTCAAGTCATTACATCAAATCCAGTTTTCCATGAACAATAGCAGACAAATGCATTTATAATTCATCGACACGTGAATCTTCCAACAAGCATCAGCAAAAGCTCAATTGCCTTCCGTTGTGCCACAGAGCACTACATCATCTGCAATTGCAATGGGTTGCTCAGCTGCAAAACACATTCAACCATGAAACAATCAATCAACTTCTGTAAGCTTTCAACATCACAAAGTTTTCAATTTGTTGTACAATTATACAAAAAAACAAACTTAAAGGACCGAAATATAATGCACAACATACTACAGATAATATCTGGTCAGAAAAACTAGCACCTCTAACTGTATTAAGTCACTAACTAATCCACCTTACCAAAATGAATGGTACCCATGTTCTAAATAACAAAGGTTAGTTATTATGAAAAGAGTTCGTTATGACGGAGTAAATTTTCTAACTTTTACATGATAAATTATATAGGAGATGTCTAGAATACGTGTAAAGGTGAAGTGTTGTAATTTCTGCCAAATGAATTGAGTGCATAACTCCAAGGTCTACAATGAAATAAGAACATCCGAGATTATAACAAATGCAATACATTGCACTATCTACAAGTAGCAAGAATATATACCTATATGGCTATATCATGTATAATTTATCTCAGTCAAGGCTTACCGTCATTGCTAAGATATGAATCCACTAAAAGGAAAAAGAAGTACAAAGAAGAGTATGTAGGAGAAGCATTTAATAAAAATTAAAACCTACAAGTAAGTCTTATTGCATGTGAACTGTGAAAAGCCCAGAAGATGCCTAAACATGTTAACAAAGACCTATTAGACTACATGAAGAAAAAAATACAACTGCTAGTATTTTGTTGTGTACCAACATTTCTTACTAACCAGCTAATTTCATCATGAACCACCAAGGAGGGGTTGAAAATTGAAAGAGTTGTTTGAATCCTTTTGTGAAGAGTATATAAGAGTTCATAATAAGATATTAAAAAAATCCAGATTATGATTAGAAATTTCTCTTTACACATAGAGCATCTAAATTCACTGCCTCTTTCTATAATATTATACAATGAAAAGGAACTGAAGAACACGTATATATGATGTTTTTAAAGTTCATTACGGTTTAGCATTGGACAACAGCTTTAAAGATGAAAATAAGTATGACATAAATAGTACAAACAAACCACATCTAAAATTAGCAATGCCATTTTATCAGGTCGGCATGTAGTTTAACTGTCATTAAAGAAGATATCATTTACTGAAATAGAAATTGATGGTTTTCTAATAAAAGAAGTTTCCACACAGAGATCAACTAGGGAAAATAACAAGAAAACATAATGCCTATGTTTCTTAGTCTCCCACTCAGTGAGCCAAACAATTAAATCTAGATACTAGACAAATGTGAGGTGCCATATTGTATGAACTATAAAATACACTGCAGAGCAAAAGTAAAACAATTAAATCTGGATACCAGACAAATGTGAGGTGCCATATTTTACGTGTTCTCATATCCCAATTTGTTCTCCATTGACTGAGAATAAGCAAAATAAAATTGGAAGTTCATTTCTTGAGTGCATCTGTGCCAGTTTTAGTGGAGCTTAACAAGTAATAATGGGGAAAAAAAATCTTTTCAGGAAAGCAAGCAGAATCTTAACAAGCAATGTCTGCCATGTGCATTAATATATTCACAGCCTTTAAAGTAAACAAAGAGCAAAAATCTAAATGTCATCTTAAACAATGAAAAACCCAAACATGTATAGATACGGAAAATTCCATAAAAGGGAAATAAAAAAGAGCAAATTATTTTCAATTTGTGCCACCTGCTGATTACTGAGTAGTCATCAAAGGCGACACCAGAATAGAAAAGACATTGACACAATAGAAAATCTGACGTTAACAATACACAGATGTCTGAACTCAGAGCTGAAAAGAAGCAAACGTGCCATCAAAATACAAAGAAATCAGAATGTGGATTTGTCTTGTACCATATGCACCAAGATTCAAATCTTGAATAACCAATGGTTTTGTCAACATTTCATTTTTTCCATTCGGTAAGGAAAACAAATGATTAATTAAAAGGATCATAAAGTAACGACAAAAAAAACTTTAGACATGCAGTTATAACATTGGTTGAATCCTGAAATTCAAACATCATACTCCTTCGATCTAACAACATACAGCCACAGCTCACCATGCCACATGTAGCCTATTTACTCATTTGATGCATGCCTATCATTACAATTCTAGTAAATACTTTTTCAAGAAGATCCATCCCAGAAATACCTCACTGATGAGATTTCTAAGAGTCAAAACACTGAACAAGCTACACATGTTAGAATTTAGAAATTGTCGAGAGTCTGACACCATTCTTATGCTATCCACATTCTCTAGTAGTTCCCCCCAGACCTAGACCATACACTTCACCTCATTCTAGCATCAATCTGTACTACTTTCCTTGAGAAGACCACTACATTGATCGACCATCTACTCCCTGATTAACTATGCATTAAAGGGGTTGTGCTCAAGTCTATAGCAGACATGCATGCTACAGTTATCCAACTATAACCAAAGTCTAAACATGTCCACAGGCAAACTTGCTTACAACTTTGAAGCATACCCAAGCCCTTATAATCTAAATTGACAAAACCAAATAAACATCAATCTAGAAGCTTAGTGGTTCATTGTCTTGTGCTGCAGGAAAATTGATAGACAATAGCAGCACTATCCAAAAGGAAGGCAAATTAAAATGTACAGAACCAAAACCAATTCTCCCCTAATCCCAGAGTGCAAAATCTGAAGAATTTCCAAAAACCTAAAAAACCAAAAAGTTTCAGTTGGAGGGACCAGTATCTGGAGCAAAACACACTGAAAGCCAGTCAAAACATGAAATTCAAACTCCAGAAATCAACATGCAGAGCCTTAAAAGTAGCCACTTTGATCAAAACCCACCGTTCAAATCACACAATCCCCACATTACGATAGACAAACAAACCCCAAAGAGAGATAGAGAGAGAGCAGAAATGGCATACCCTTGCCCATCTAAATTCCCTTGCCCGCTGCTTCCTCCGCTGCCGTAAGATCCGTCGTCCGCCG
>JAYMTF010000611.1:0-32874 GCA_036897485.1 Pelargonium nanum | reverse complement strand
GTTATTTGAGGTTGTTTTGGTTTACTTCTGTTTCTCTAGTTATTTGTGTTAGCTGACTTATAATTAGTTTTGGTTTCTGTTTCGTTAAATTTTATGTTTCGTTAAGATTTGTACTGATTTCTTTAAATTAATGGAGTAACACTTCCCCTTCAAAAAAATAAAAAATTAATACTTTTCATTTTTATCTTTTCTAATTATATATTTTATAATTTATAAAAAAATAATGATAAAATGGCGTCCTTGTTAGAGGAACATATTTTTATTTATTGAAAGAATAACCAAATTCATGATTTTTACAACTTCGTCTAAGCAAAATCAATAAAATTGTACATCTTTTTTTTGATGAAAAAAATTATTACTCATACTCATCTTAAGAATTGTATCACATTATTATTTTGAAAAGAGAGCAAAAACAATAAATAGAAACATAACAATAAACACACATAATATCATTTAAGTTATTACATGTCTAAGAATTTACATTTTAAAGTTTGGAGTGTATTGGTCTTATTATTATTTTCTATATAACTCACACTGTAAATATTCTTGTATCGTGAAATATAATAGTTAGAAAGAGAATAAACATAAATCAAGTTAAGAGAAAAGTTATTATTGCCTAAATATCATTCATACATAGTTATTACAAATGCTAACAAGCCAACAACTACATGTAATTAGCCTCTTTTAACATGTGCTTGGCACATGATTAATTGTGTTTCAAATATGTCCATTATGCCCTTGCTTAATGTTCTTCAATATTCTTCATTATTTTCATGATAGTGTTCTTCATATTCATGTTGAGAGATTAAAACTTGTATATTTGACATTACCCCTTATAACAATTCTACCATACTATATATAAAACTTGTATATTAATACTATAATATAACATTATTGTACTATTTTAATACATTTTTAACCATATTAATATTATAGTCCAACTATGCATGAATGGTGCCAACAAAAGAATGTTAGTTGTTGCACATACACACCACCAACTCAAATCTCAATCCTTAATTTGTAGTATTTGATTATTGCAGGAATCAACCTCACTAGCCGTTTACCAAAAACTACACATTTGGCTCTTTCTCTTTTGTTTCCATTCACAAAAACTATCCACACAAGCTGTGTCCTCACCCATATACTTCAACAAAATTGAAAAATTCCATTCTGTATTTCTTGTCGATTACTCCAATGTTCCCTACAAAAATCTCTCTACGGAGCATTCAACGCGCAGAGAAAAGAAACGATCAATCTGAGGTTTTCGCCATTTCTTGAAACTACCCATCATCTTCTAAGCTTTCTCCTTGTACTAAACTTGTCATTTGCTGTCCGAGAATGTCTCGGCGAGCGCTACAAGGTACGATCTTATTTTCTTCTTTTTCATGTTAATTCCAAGTTACTATTTGTTTGATCAATTGTTGAAACTTGAAACAACAACCTATGTACCATGTTAGAGCAAGTGCTGTGTTCATTTGTTGGATATATTGTTGGTTTCAATGCTCTACTTTTTATTTTTACAGTTTTGTTCTTGTTCTCTACTAAAAAAGGATCATTTTTGGATTAAGATTTTCAGTTAGTTTAATGATGGATTGAAGTTGCAGAATACATTTTGGATTTCAGAAGCTAGAGTTTGGATTCTTTTTCGTTTTTCTTTCGATTAATTTCACTTTCTTCTCGTTCTTGTAGCTCTAACTCTCATTTCTCATAATCATTATAATCATCGTCGTCGTCTTCTCAAACTTTTGCTCTAACGTGAATAGTTTGTCTCGAGCAATAGCATACATAAAGTAATTTTTCGAAAAACCAAAATGAAAAAAGATTGGTGTCAAAATTTGAAAATTTTCTAATTAATTAGAACTAACTTTTTTTTATAGGGTTGTAAAAATGCGAGTTTTCCTCGTTTAGAGTTTAAACTTTAAAGAAAAATGGAATAAAGACTAAATCTGAAAAGAATGACAATTCAGAGTGTGCAAAAGTATTTTACCTCTCAATTTTATTGGTATGTTTGGTTTCTGTCAAATTTGTGAGTAAAAATTGAATTGTTGGTTCCTCAACATTTTATTGCATTATGTTCACTTCATAAACTTGAACATAGAAGAAAATAACCTATATTTTTATGCACCCAAGTGCATAATTAAGTAAACAAAGTTTCGACAACAATGAAAAATGTCTAAACTATTTTTTAATAATGTTTTAATTTTGTCTACTTATTAAAGCTTGAAATTTGTGTTTTGTATGAGTTCGTGATTTTTTTGTTTGGACTGAAAATGTCTAACTCAAAAGATTTTGAATTTCAAATTATGTGAGCTTGTTCGATTCGATACGATCTAAAAATTGATTAAACTTTACGAGCTAGTGCCTGCAAATTCAAATCTAAATTGTCAGTTCTAGTGTTTATCTTTTCCTTCCTTTCTACAACATAGAAGGCTCATATTTTGATAGTTGCCAAAAGTAATGTAATGCACATGAACAAATTATAAATGATTTTTAATATTTTATACATGCAGTGAATCCACCAACTTCCTCAGGTGTTTTGGCTCAGGAGAGGGCCTCACCACCTACATATAATTCTTCATCTCTCTTCTTTTTCCTTGGAGGAGTTGTTGTGCTTATAATATTACTCATTCTAATATTTGTCTTCCGGAAGTATCTCAAGCCCTCGGAGTTGAAGAATGTTATAGGATTGACCAGAATGCGGTCAGGTAATGAAACACTTAGGTGCACAAACAAGTATACAAATGTTACACATAAACATAAGAGTTTTTAGCATTAGATTATCGTTTGTGTGCTTATATGTGCATTTACAGTTTACAATTTTCGTAGACTATGCACCTGAATTCTCGATGTTATTGTTTATCAATTGCAGAAAATCAAGATTTCTTTAGCGGAAACCTCCGAACAATAACCTACTTTAACTTACGGACATTGAAGAAGGCGACAAAGAATTTCCATGCTAGTAATCATCTAGGTAGAGGTGGATTCGGGCCTGTTTATCGGGTACTAATTCGAACTAACAAATATATTTTAGTGAACTTTTTGTGTGGCGAAGTCCTATCGTAGTACGATTTTTTTAAGAGAGACTAAAAGCACAGAGTTGATTGGACAAATAAATGCACAAAATTGTCACTTCTATATTTTTTTAGCTTTTGAGCCTTATATATGTAAAACACATTTGTTTTTCTTTGTTTGTTTCAAATTGTGCATTGTCATTTGACAGGGAAGGTTAAAAGATGGAACATTGGTTGCAGTGAAACAATTATCAGTCGATAAATCTACTCAAGGAGAAACCGAATTTTTGTCGGAGGTGAGAATGATAACGAGCATCCAACACAAGAACCTTGTTCGTCTTCTCGGATGCTGCTCGGATGGTTCTCAACGGCTGCTTGTGTATGAATATATGAAGAACAAGAGCCTAGACTTCATATTATACGGTAATGTTTCTATCCGCATCCATCCTTATATTAACTTGTGACTACCAAGGCATGTCGGGCCAAACGGTTGACGCGTTTTGAATTTTCTTTGAGGTCTCCGGTTCGAATTAACCTCTTTGCCGACGGTATGGGGTGAGATTTATGCGTTTAAGGGGAGAGCTAACAACTAACTGGGGTGACGCCCCCACTAGGGGGTGAGAAACAAAAGCCTTTGTAGGCCTGCTGTCCGTCGCTTATCAAAAAAAAAACTTGTGACTACAAGAAAACAGTTGAATTGCAACGACTTTTCCAATGAATTTGCGACGATTTTGCGTTTATGTGACGCGATCCAAAATGCGATGACATAACGTCGCAATTCCCGGTACTTGTAATAAGTCTTACGTTGGATGTCTCTTTTGGACTGACATATTTTTGGGATCTGCTCTTAATTAGGATTTTGTCTTGTTTGATCATTTGTAAACTATTTTTTTATTAATTAAATCCACTCAACCGGCTATAGCCGGTTTCTAGTTGTCACGTCATCACGCCCAAATACAACGACGTCCACGTGTGCTTGCCACATCAGACAAAACGTTATGTTTCGTTATTTTTTTAACATCACATACAGCCAAAACAATGTCGTTTTAGCTGTGAATGATGAAAAAATGAAACAGTATGATGACGTGGCGTGCACACGTGGACTGCGTATCTAACGTGATGTAACGACGTGTCAACAAATGCTGACGTGGCAGCTGAAAGCTACGGCTGGTTGAGTGGATTTCATTAAAAAAGGATTTACAGTGGCTCAAACAAACAAAACCCTAAACCCAAAAAACTGTCAATTCATGGGAGGTAAAATCATTTAACTCTAATTTCTATGTTGGGCCAAGCAGTTGAGGCGCTTTTTATTTCTTTGACGTCTCGGATACGAGCTTCCCTAGTGACGGTACACTATATACATAATTGGTGATAAAAAAAATTCATAACATTTTTGAATGGAATTGAAACACAGGAAAGAGTGATCAATTTCTAAGATGGAGCACTAGGTTTCAGATAATTATTGGCATTGCCAGAGGGTTGCAATACCTCCATGAAGATTCACACTTGAGAATTGTTCACAGAGATATTAAAGCAAGCAACATACTTCTTGATGAAAAGTTTCAACCAAGAATTGGAGATTTTGGGCTGGCTAGGTTCTTCCCTGAAGACCAAGCTTATCTTAGCACCACTTTTGCTGGTACATTGTAAGTCCTTCCATCACTTTTTGCACTCTACTTTTGCTCACTTTTGCTGTTGCATTGCAAGTTCTGACTGTGAAAACGTCTAGACGAATAGGAAGAAAAGTGATTAAGTTGTGGAAAAAAATGTCTCGACTTTATTTTAATAAGGTTTCACGATATTCACTTTTCTCATAACATTTTACACGTATTGCATGTGCAAAAACCGATTTGGATAGGTCCGGTCCGGATCATATCCGAACCTATTGGGTTCAGTCTGATCCTTCCAAAAACATTCGGGCTGATTTTGTCTAGTTCAATTATGGTTCAAATTTGGTTTTGGACCCATTTTTTTATTATATTTTTAAACTAATTTTACTATTGAAAATATTTTTTTACAACTTCTGCCACAATCTATTTTATGATTACTTATTCAATCACTTTAACTATAGTCTTTTTTTTTCTCTATTGAATTCGGTCCAAACCGGTCTAGAATAATTCGGTTCAAGACCTATTTGCATACATACTTATTTATGAATCTAATTTTGTGCATCTATCTGATCTTGTGAATTTTTAAATTTTTTACCAGTTGAGACTTGAGCTACTATATTTTTTTTTAGGTTGGTTGGTTGGTTGAGCTACTTACACTACAAAAAAAACTCGCGATTTGTAACGGAAATTTCTGTTACAAATCTTTGGATTTCAGTCACAAAATGTAATCTGTGACGGAACTGTGACAAAATATTTATGTCATTGTTTGGGTTGTCACATATGGTTGTAACATAAATTTCCGTCACAAATGTGTGTCCGTGACAAAATACGATTTCTGTCACAAAATTTGTGACGGAACTGTGACGCAAAATTTTCTCTCACAGATTTTCGTCACAGTTTGCAACTTTTTTCGTAGTGTTAACAGGTGTAGCTCTTTATTTTTATTTCAAAACATCACTCCACCCAACCTTTGAACCCATATCTCCTGTAGAAAGATACATGTCTTCATCATTGAGATAAACCCTAGGGAACTTGTTGTTCCTCTGAATTAATATCCTAAGATGTTGTAATTTTATTAATTAAAATGAACATTTGAACTAAGCAATGTGTACTTTACATTTGTTTTTGTTCAGAGGATACACTGCACCAGAATATGCCATTAGAGGAGAATTATCTGAAAAGGCAGACATTTACAGCTTTGGAGTTCTTGTGCTTGAAATTATCAGTTGCAGGAAAAACACAGACCTTACACTACCTTCAGAAATGCAATACCTACCTGAATATGTATGCTTTCTTTTTATCTTCTCTTTTTCTTCCTGTCGGGCACAAAATATGATGCACAAACACTTTCATCTTCTCTGTGTATTTGCACGTATCCGACGTTTAGACACTTTCCGTACACGTGGCAATTTTGGTTTCGAAATTTAGGCATAAAATACAATGATGTTTTGCGGGTTTATCAGACCCAAAATTTCACATATAAAACCAATCCTAACCCAACTCGACCAACTTCGGGTTGGGTTATGGTCGGGTAAAAGTAGGTGTCAGGTACCCATCGGGTTTGGATATAAATTGTCAGCTCTAACGTGCAGGACTATAGGTTATACATATCCTTCAACTTTTTAATAAATTTTAAATCGAAATCGAGTCCTTCATTTTACGTGTCTCTTTTTTCTCAAAATGATTTGTCATATATTTTTGCCTCAAAATAGCTGTCGCCCCCTAGGGGGTGGCGCAATGGTCAAGACACACATCTCCATGTGGGAGGTCGTGGGTTCAAATCTCATTGCGTCGGGTGAGGTGGGGTTTTGGGCTAAAAGGGGAGAATTACCCCCTGTTGTGTAGCTCAACTCTAAAACAAATGGTTTAAAAAAAATAGCTGTCATTTTTTTAAGAAGTTAGTTACGTATGAATTACTAAAAATATCCTCATAGTAAGTTGTTCTCTAGAGAATGACGTTACAGTTCAAGACACACGCTTGTGTATAAGAGGTTGTGGATTCGAATCCCTATATTCCTTGAGTTTGTTAATTATTTATTATAGTTGGCAATTATACGAGACACTACGCTTGATCCAACACACAACACAAAATAAGTGTGATTGAATTGTGTAAATTCTCAATTGTGTTGTGTTCATGTTAGACTCCTAAAACACACGCATTATTAATTAAACAAATCATGAAACGATTTGACACTAATTGTAATTTTACAACAAATCAAACTTGTGATATTTAATCGTGTTGGGTCTTATCTTGCTAAACTTGTCGAGTCATGTTGTGTTGTGCTTAGCGTTGAGTACAAATCCTAATAGTGTCATATATGTGTTGTCCCATATGTCATATATCAACCTGCAGCACAACACGAATACGGTATGCAAACACAAATTTTCATTTCCATCATTTATCATTATTATTGAACGAATTATTAATGTCTTATTCCTTTTAATTTTGAAAAATTACATGTCACCGTATCTATGTCATGTCATCATGTCATATCCCGTATCACGTATATGTTTTTATATAACGCACAATTAATATGAAACCTAGCCAATCATATGTTGTACCTCTTTCATGACATGTAGGCTTGGAAACTATATGAACGATCAGAGGTTCTTAATTTAGTTGACCCAAAAATGCGAGAAGACGGATTTGAAGAGAATGGTGTAATGCAAGCAGTAGATGTAGCCTTGTTGTGTCTCCAACCCCATCCAAGCCTGAGGCCTCCCATGTCAGAGATCGTAGCATTGCTCACGTCGAAAGGCGAAAGAGCTATAACACCGGTGAGACCAGCTTTCTTGGATCGTCGGCGTAAGAATGATAGTACCTCATGGGATAGCATATCCGAGGTTTTCCCTTCTCCAACAAGAACTGATTCTCCTTCTTTTCCCAGAAAACCGAAGTAAGTTTCAAGAAGGGATTCGAGTTGGGCAAGACCACAAGAGAACGTCCAAATTCTCCTAACCAAGTTTTAAATCAATTGCATTTCTTGAGTCTTAAACTCGAATTGAAATGTTTTTTTTTCATGCACTTGTAATATATATTTGTAAAAGTATGTTATACAAACATATGCACTCCAACATTTTCTTTGTATTCTTCAGGGTATTGTTGATAACTTTTTTTTGTCGTTGGAGTAGTTGTGAAAAAACTGTCGTATTGTCCACAAATACTTAACTATCATGCCGAGTTTTTTAGGACACTTAATTACGTTTTTAAGTTTAGTCATCCATTTTGTAGTAATTTTAGCAAATTATTCTACCATATCCCAATATGCAAAATATTGGCTTGGTGGATACAAATGTTTCTGTTAGATAATTATGTAAAATACTTCATTCGTCTTAAATAAATGTCTTGTTTCTCTTATATTTTCGTTCTAAAATGAAAATTTTAATACATATTTTTTTGTAAAGCTAGTACGCAAATTATCAATAGTATCTCTATAATTGCGGTTTGAATAATTATAGAGACAGTCTGACCCATTTCCGACATTCTTACGGGCGGACCGAAAAGAGATAGTACGAAATCAATTGTGGCTGGAAGGATATAAGAGACATATAGAAAGTTTATTGTGGCTAGAAATATGTAGTTTTATGTTTTGGAACAAACAAACTGGATAGTAAAGTGTAATTACCCCTAGATTTTAAGTTAACAAAAATTTGAAGAAACAAAGTAGGTCCATACGAAAAATTTAGAAACTAAATTAAGTATTTTACCTTAAAACTTTAACAAAGATGTAACAAATTACTCATTCGGATTGGATATGGATTAAGACCAATTCAGACCGGATCAAATAAAAATAACAATGAAACAGACCGTTTTGGTCCAAAATCCCGGTCTAGACCGGGTTTGATAGACCCAAAACTCACCATCACCAATCATCATATAGATATAGCAGCCACCAGTCAGTACCTTGAAAATGTATGGGGTTTAGGGTTTAACCACAAAACCCATCACACACACACCAAATCTCCTCCAACTCTTCTCCACTGCCATGGGACGCTTCCATGGGCCTCACCGCCTCCTCTACAGCCTACAATCCAGCCGGAGAAGGCCATCTCCGGCCACCGCTCTCCTCCAAGGGAACTTCCACCTCCTCCGCCACTTCTCCGCCGGAAACGCCGCCCGCGCCAAGGACGAGAAGGAGGCTTGGTGGAAGGAATCCATGGATCGCCTCCGCAACATCGGGATCTCCGCTCACATCGACTCCGGCAAGACCACTCTGACCGAGAGGATTCTGTTCTACACCGGCAGGATTAACGAGATCCACGAGGTTCGGGGCAGAGATGGTGTTGGGGCGAAGATGGACTCCATGGATTTGGAGAGGGAGAAAGGGATCACCATTCAGTCTGCTGCTACTTACTGCACTTGGAATGGCTATCAGGTACAATACTACTGGTTTGTTTGGTTTTCGAATTCTTCATTTTTGTTGCTAATTTTTGAATTTGAGCTGGATATTTGAAGATATCCGAATTGGATTGGGTTCTGTTTGGATGATTTTTTTATTGAAATTTTAGATTCCAAAACCATTTTCACGAACAAAAAGTTTTAATCCAAACACAATGAATGGAGACTTCTAATACAAACCGTACTTTAGATTCAAATCAGTATGTTGTATCTTAGTTTAAGGAAAGCAAAGAACAAAAGAAATGGCATTTTAGTTATATGACCATAGGAGTTGCTTTCTGCACTTGGAATGGCTATTTTTTGTAGTCCTTCATTTTATGCTAATTTTTTTTTATTTTGAGGTGGAAATTTGTCGATATATGAATTGAATTAGGTAACATTTGGATGAAATATTTTGAAATTTAAAGTCCAAAACCATTTTCACTAGCAAAAAGTTTTAATTTAAAACAATGAATGGAAAATTCTAATTCAAACCATACTTTAGATTCAACTCAGTATGTTGTATCTTAGTTTAAGGAAAGCACAGAACAAAAAGAACTGACCTTTCAGTAATATGATCTTAGGAGTTACTATCTGCACTTGGAATGGCTATCTGGTACTACAGTGAAGATTTTTTTATTTTATTTTTAAAGTTCTTCATTTTGTTGCTAATTTTTTAGTTTGAGGTAGAATATTGCATTTAGATTTAATACAGTTTTTTGTATCTTAGTTTAAGGAAAGTGAAGAACTAAAATAACTGACCTACATGATCTTAGGAGTTGATGTTAAGTCTGCTGCTGCTGATAAATCTTTGTTTGTGGGATGGGATATTTGGTTTTATCTTGCTGTCAGAAATGTCAGCTTATTAAGTTGATTTCAAGCATGGAATGCCAAGTGCTTGTTTGGGAACTAAGATTTCCAAAAGTCGATGGAGTAGAAGGAGGTAAAAGGAACTTTTAGTTTTATCGACTTTTGGATGATTGTTTGGTAAAATTAGTTGTAAAAAGAGTTTGAAAAGCTATTCTAGATTGTAGATCGTTTGGTATAATATTATTGGAATGTGTTTTGAAAATTATGAATTACCAATATAACGTTGGATTATAAAAATATATTAAAAGTGATATATTAATATTTTATTTTGTTATAGTTGTTATGGGCCAAATTTGTTACTCAACCCAACTCTTCTCTCAGCCCAAGTGATATATGTGAACTATTATTGTATTTAGCAGTCAACTGGTTACTTAGCAGTGAACTTGGATTTAGCAGTTAACTGGTTACCTACTTATATACTGTTACTAGTGTTATTGGATTTAGCAGATTAGTTATAATGTTTGGCTTGGCTTGGTACATGAAGCCATGAACTATTTATTGACTGCACTATCGGTCTATTTGCAAATGATTTAGTAGTGAACTTGTTACTTATGCAAGAGACAATTTAGTGATAGGATAGAAATTATGAATTTCTATTAAGTTCCAAAATACACATCATAGTTTTGTTCTACACCAAGATTGGTGATCAATTTCTCCATCTATCTACTAATGTTGATAAATTATCAATATATCGTAAACATTCAATTATCAGTATATCATAAACATTGCAAATCAAATTTTCAATGTGACAAATATATACAACTAGGTCAACTTACTTAACTCACAGTCGACCAACATATCACAGTTGACCTACAACACTAAGAGTTGACCTGCAATAAGCGGTCGACCTTCTATACTACTTCAATGGTCGACTTCTATTGTGTTATGGAGGTCGATTTACTATACTCAATCAACCAAAACAGTTTACAGTTCCGGAAATTCATACTCTGTAACTGCATCAAATCTCAATTGATGATATAATCAAATATACAAAGGGAAAATATGGAAGTTTTTTTTATCTCTCTCATCCTTTTGTCTCAAACGGAATACGGAAACAACTCACCTCCTTCCAAAAGGAGGTGCAGAGGGCTTTGGGAAGGAGATGCAGAGCATAAGCTCCTTTCCTTCCAAAAACAGCCAAACAAAATGCTCTTGGGAAGGAGGTGATGAGGGATCGCCTACATTAGGAGGCTATATCCCATGTGTCAAATCCAAAAGGAGGCCCATGTGGGTTCCTGAACAAGCCCTAAGTTGCAACGTCTAGAGCAGTTGCAAAATATATTTTGGGGTACTCAAGAATCAAGGTTATAATTATGTTGTATCATTTGCCTTTTTTTTTATTTAGTTAAAATATTTGTATTTGAACAATATATTAAGTAATTAATATTTACATTGTTAAGTATAACTATATTTATTATCCAAAGTTTGGTGAATTATAAATAATGTGAGTTGAACAGTAATTTTATAATTATAACTAATATACTATGATTGATGATTTGACAGTTTTGAATTTGAATAAATTTTGAATGAGTGTCTTTGTTGATGTGACATACTAAAAGGTATATGACATTTTGGCACTCAAATTGAGGGTCACTAATGTGGATGCTCTTCCTCATTCGAAATAGACTTATTAAATGATTGAAATGATTATCATGAAAAAGAAATCTCAAATCTTAAAAAAGGGTGGTCATGTGCATTAAAAGTTTGGAGAGTCATTTATGTATGCAGCCCCTTGCAATTGCATTGCAGAGATGCTGTTTTCCATGACCTGAACCCATAACTTTAATGTCACAAGTCTCACCCTTTAATCTTGAAATTTTAGAGGGGAAAAGTTAAATTTTTTGTTCAAACTAATGGAAACATAACTTTGAAATAATCCCAAACCTTGTCAAATACAGGAGAGCTCTCTCCTGCTATAGATCCATCCTTGCCATGCTACATTCTTAATATTGGGTTTTGTCAAGGTCTAATACCTTGACTGGATCTAATGATCAAAATCATAGAGCAATTACTTTTCATTAAGTCCTGTTTGTGGCTTAATGAAAAGATGGATGTCATCTTAACTTGGCTGTTTTTCTATTTAATATTTTTACTTTTAACATCCATTATTGTGCTGTTTCAGGTTAACATTATTGATACCCCAGGTCACGTTGATTTCACTATTGAAGTTGAAAGGGCTTTGCGTGTTCTGGACGGTGCCATTCTTGTCCTTTGTAGTGTTGGTGGTGTGCAAAGTCAGTCAATTACTGTTGATCGGCAAATGAAAAGATACGAGGTTCCAAGAGTTGCATTTATAAACAAACTTGATCGGATGGGGGCTGATCCATGGAAAGTTTTGAACCAGGTATAGCCTTTAAGGGGGGGGGGGGGACAATTTCATTGATTTCTTTTTTGTTTACATAGAATTGGTTTGTTTACCTGTGCATAATGTAGGAAGAATTCAATCTACCAAGGTTATTTGTGATAAAATAATGATATTACTCATTAGAAAAAAAAATCAGGTTGAAATATGAATTTATTTGTATAGTTTAAACTACAGTCTCTCATGTCTTAATTTATAATTTCACGAATATCTTATTCAGAGTTCTAGATATTGCTGAACATTTTTGGACAGGAATTATTATGATAGTGCAAGTTGTGGCAAGATCATAATTTATATTAGAATGTGGTAGAAAACTAGCCAATCATTAGGTTGAAGTTTCTTGATGCTTTATATGCAGAATATCTGTTCATTTTCTCTTCTGTATACCCAATTTTCAAAAAATTGTCATGGTATTAGTTTTTTGGTGGTGCTTGGATCAAGTTTTTGAGTTAAACAAATAAATTTAAATGGTATTTAAAATTAATGCATCAATAGGTGGGCTGTAGAGATTTACACCCTTCAATTTTCCGTACAAGGTAAAGGAGGGGGATTCCCTTTGAGGTCTCGGGTTCGAGCCTCCTTGTCGACGGTATGAGGTGGGATTTTGGTTTAAAAGGGGAGAGCTGTCCCCTGTTGTGTAGCTCAACTAATCAAAAAAAAAAAAAAAAGGAGGTGGACTGCACAGTTCAGAAAGAAAAGATAAAAATCTTCAAAAATGGTATATATAATTATGGCATCGGTAAGAGAGACCATAAAAATATATAGAGATAAATTTGAAGTGCTACTCGATGCCCATCGAAATCCTTAAAGTCATCAATAAGTTTGTCTCTGTAATCTTGGTACTCCTTACAACTTCAGTCTTGTAATTGATTGTTTGATCTCTTTTTCATTGTTGCAAATTGTGAAACTCTTTTATTTTTTTTGTTTATTTAAAAAACCTTCTTGCTTGGCTGCTTTGCGATAGTGTGACTTGTAACTTTTCTTATGGTACCGTTTAGTTTCTTCCACTCCCCAAACATAAAGTTTACATGAACTATTTTATTGTCATCGTCTATTATAATTCCTTTTTAGAAACTCATTTTTGTTGTGATTAGTTATTTTTCTTTTTTATATGGCCTTTGATATAATGGTGTGGGAGGTTGGGGGTAATAATTATGGAATAGAAGTCAGTATAACTTATACATTAATTTAAAAATTCAAAAAATTAGGAGTAGCAGCTCTCCTTGTCTCCTCAAACTCCAGTCCTGTTCAGAGAGATTAATTCCACCATAACTGAGGTCTCTTAGAGGATGGTGGGAACGTCTGTTGACCCGTATTTATCCATCTCCTATCATTTGCCCAGTTTACCCACCACATGCTCTGACTTCAAACTTCATCTCTGCAGCTTTCTCTTCAGCTACTCACCACCACCTTCACTACCTGTTCCCTACAACCACCCTGTAATAGCAAAATTTTAGCAAAAACAGAGATAAACAAACTATTTATCAATCCCTTGAGATTCAACAACAGCAACTGCATAGCAGCAGCAACACAATAGCAGTTCATATGTGGATCAATATCAATCCGCTTTTCGCTATTTGTGGTTCAGTTTGTCATTTGTTTGAGGGATCATATGTATGCTTATAGTTCTTTGCTATGCTATCCAAATGCCAGAAAATATTTAGCCGAATAAGCTATTTTCTTCAGAAACTAATTCCCACCCGAAACCAACATTTTATTTTTCCTCTTTTTAACATATAACAAATGACATTGCAAAATAATTATCATTTTGTAGCAAACCACTTCTTTTGTTTGCCTTGGATTTAACTTGAAAATGTTCGTTGAACCTCTTCAATAATGATTTGCTGACTATATTAAATTGTCTTGCAGGCGAGATCTAAGCTCAGGCACCACAGTGCTGCGGTGCAAGTTCCAATAGGCTTAGATGATGATTTTAAGGGTCTTATTGACCTTGTACAGTTGAAAGCTTACTATTTTCATGGTTCCAATGGGTTAGTATTTGAAGTTACTGGGTTCTTCTAGTTTATTATGTCTTTGTGTCATATGTTATTTACTATTTGCACGTAATCCTGTTCCCTCTGCAGTGAAAAAGTTGTCTCTGCAGAAATACCTGCTGATATGGAAGCCTTAGTTGAAGAGAAGCGACGTGAACTAATAGAAATGGTTTCTGAAGTTGACGATAAGCTTGCTGAATCATTTCTCAGTGATGAGCCTATATCTTCTACTGAACTTGAGGTGTGTTGAGTAATTAAAAATGGGTGGCAGAACAATAATGAGTTGTCACAGGAAGTTTTCCCAACCAGGACACAAGATAGTGTATTTTGGCATATAGAATCTTGTTGCTTCCTATGTAAAATATAGGCTAAAAGCAATTTTTAAGTTGGTGGTAATAAGTCATCTTTTAGGAGGAACCCCTCCATTGAAAGACTTGTCACCCTTCTTTGCATGTGCCATGGGATGGAGGTATCTCATGGTCTATTCCTTATGCCATTGTCAGATGTGCCATCAACGATATAATTCTGATGGTTTCTATTCGTCTGGTTTTCCAATGGAAGAATGCCACTCATATTATTTGTCTATCAGTTTATATTTATTTTTGCTATTATGTGGTGTATCTGAGTAGGCGGCAATTCGGAGAGCTACTATTGCACGGAAATTTATACCTGTATTCATGGGCAGCGCCTTCAAAAACAAGGTAATGTAATGTTACTTCACTTTTGGACTCCGATTATTTTGTCCACTAATTGTGGGGAAAAGTATGTGTTCTCAATAGTACAGGTGTAGTTGAGGATCTTGAGTGAAGTGGGTAACACTTTCATGATTTGGGCGTCTAATTGCTTTATTGAGGCTAGATGAATTTAATAGCCTTATCTTTTCACCCTACAAAGTGGCACGTTTGTACATTACTGATGTGATTATTTTATCTTTAGCAATGAGCATCTTCTTTGCATAGTTTGCTTATTGTAACTTGTTAACTAAAAATATGTTTTTTTTCCTCATCATCTTTTTATCTTATTTTAATTGTTGTTTTTAAATACTTTCTTGTTAATAGCACTCTCCCTTCCTTGGGTATTCTTTGGACTGGTCTCCTGTCATGTTGCAGTTCATCCATTTTCCCTTTTATGATTTATTTAAGAAAGACATACAAGGGTAGGCTGAATCAAGATAGAAGAAGAGCAAATGCTATGCAAGGGAAAATTGGTTAAGATGAGGCTGGAAAAACAAAACCAGTATTAAAATAATAATAGATAAGATAGGTTTAGACGTTTTATGTATTCTTCTGCTTCAGGATAGGGTTGGGGTGTATCAGAATGGATAAGGGTTGTGGCATGAAAAATTCAGTTGTATTTGGTTTCTTACCTGTGAATGGTACTGATAGTGGCAAATTCTACTCCACATCTTGCATACCCTTTTTATTTGAGTTTTTCCCAATTTGAATGACAACAATATATTTTATTTGCTTTACACCATTGTGTTTGGATGTCTATAACATTTATTGGTCATAATCTTTATCATCATTTCCGGACTGCAGGGAGTACAACCTCTTCTAGATGGTGTGCTCAGTTATTTGCCATCTCCAACTGAAGTTAGTAGCTTTGCTCTGGACCAAAAAAATAAAGAAGAGAAGGTATTAATATGCTGAAATTTTCATTTAGATTGTTGTATTCACCTTCTACCAAGTGGGAAAATCTGATCATGATCCGGGAGTTATTTTTTCTTTTCTTTCTTTTTCTTGTATAGGTTATGTTGTCTGGAACTCCAGATGGACCGCTTGTGGCATTGGCTTTTAAACTAGAAGAAGGGCGCTTTGGTCAGTTGACATATCTAAGGTTTGCCTAAACATTTAGTCATATTTATTTTAAGTAGTGCAAGTTGTGTAATCTTTTTATTTCATTGATGTTTTCTGCTGCTTTGTCACTACCATATACAAATAAATGGTTGTACTTATAGCTGTATTTTTGAATAAAGAATATATGAAGGCATCATTCGGAAGGGCGAATTTATAATAAACGTTAACACAGGAAAGAGGGTTAAGGTGAGCTCGAGCAGTTTGATGCATCGCTTTGACGACTTTTCATCTAGTTTATGTATCTATCTTTTCAAGTCACTTGCGCCATAAAGAAGTTTCTTTTTCATTGTACTACAGATTCCTCGCTTGGTTCGGATGCATTCGAATGAGATGGAGGTAAGCACTTTATTGACCATCTTTATACCGTTTCTGTTACCGAGATGATTGCATAAGGAATTAAGCGTGTGTTTAGACGTCTTGTGTTCAATGACTTGAATTTAGGTTTTGGAATAATCATTTCGAGACTCATTAATATTTTTACAGGATATTCAAGAGGCACATGCTGGGCAAATAGTTGCTGTATTTGGTGTGGATTGTGCATCAGGTATGTTCTCTTTATTCACTTAAGCACGTGCGTATTTCCCAAGTTCTCCAAATAGCATGAACACATTGGTGAAGAGTTGGTGCAAAGCTTACGTGATGAAAGAGAAAGTATGCCTCGATGGAAAGTGATAGATTTCTTCGTACCTTTGTTTTTCATTTCTCATGTTATAGCTTTTGATTATGTATATGTTTCTTACCCCTCCAGGAGATACATTTACTGATGGATCAGTTAAATATACCATGACCTCTATGAATGTCCCAGAGCCTGTCATGTCATTAGCTGTTCAACCAGTTTCTAAAGATTCTGGTGGACAAGTCAGTACATATCATTCAAAATATTTCGTTTCCTTTGTTTCGACTGTTGTTCCTTCAATAATTATATATGTTTTTCCTGGGGCAGTTTTCAAAAGCTTTGAATCGCTTTCAAAGGGAGGATCCTACTTTCCGTGTTGGCTTGGATCCCGAGAGTGGGCAGGTTTGATTTATAAAGTTGGTTTCTGATGTGCTCCTGCATTCCCTTACACACTTACTCTAATCCTATTTAACAATTGCTTACTGCAATATCGTAATGCTTTCATGATCAGACAATTATCTCTGGAATGGGAGAACTGCATTTGGACATATATGTGGAACGCATGCGAAGAGAATATAAGGTGCCCTGCCTCTGTCTTTAATATATTTGCTAGAGATATTTAGTGTTATTGATGATTGATCCCATTTTTTTCATGAAATTTTATGTTGAAATTTCAAACAGGTTGATGCAACTGTTGGAAAGCCTCGTGTAAATTTCCGAGAGACTATTACGCAGCGAGCTGAATTTGATTATTTGCATAAAAAGCAGAGTGGAGGGCAAGGTCAATATGGTCGTGTATGTGGGTAAGGAATCCTAATACACCTTGGTTGCCTAGTCGTTTCAGGTTTATCCCTCTCTCTGAAACACGGTAATATCTGGGTCAGAACCATAGTTTTTCACTGATAGCTGAGGCATGTCCATTACAAAAGCAAGTTGTCTTCTGATGTCCTCCATTTAGTTTCAGAACTAATGCACCTTGATTTCCAAGTAGTTTGAGGTTTATCGTTCTTGCTTGAACATGGTAATATCTGGATCAGAACCATAGTTTTTCCCTTATAGCTGAGGCATGTATAATACAAAAGCAAGTTATCCTGAGACTTGAGATGCTCTCCTGTTTGTTTGATATCTGAATACACATGAGACATATCTAATGCAAAAGCAAGTTGCCTCGATACATTCTGCATTTAGTTTGATAGAATTTCAACGATTATCCTGAGTTATATGGTCATATCGGAACTTTGACCTTAGAGCTTAGTACCTCACCCAAAAAAAAATTAAGGGGTCCTGTATGAAACTGGAATACATTTCAAACTTTCACTACAAATAAACATTGCCTCCAAGTTGCTTAAAGTTATAATGCAAAAACCATTTGTTTCATGTACATTTTTGTCCATAAAATGCTATTATCTTCTTTATACACGAGTGAATAATTTTGCCATGGAAATTATGACAATCTGGCTTGTTTTGTTTTTCTTTGACAGTATTTACTTGGTTAAATTTTATGTTATACTAAAAGATTTACTTATTGCTTGTTTTTGGTTGTCTTTTTGCAGGTTCATTGAGCCAATGCCTCTAGAGTCTTCCACTAAGTTTCTGTTTGAAAACATGATTGTGGGGCAAGCTGTACCATCCAACTTTATTCCAGCCATAGAAAAAGGATTTAAAGAGGCTGTCAATTCGTAAGTGTTTTTCTTTCATTCATTAGGAAGAGAAAAGTAGGTTGAGATTAATTCAGTATCATTCTGTGTGTATCTGTCCTATTTGTTTGTAATATCATTGCGGATCTTATTATGTTTGAGAATGAGACTAATAGGAGTTGGTGTTGTTTGTTTCTCCGGTATTAATGGATATGTTTGTTTCTATATGTATAGGGGATCCTTAATTGGACATCCGGTCGAAAGTCTTCGTATTGTGTTAACAGATGGTGCTTCTCATGCTGTGGATTCCAGTGAACTTGCATTCAAGTTAGCTGCGATATATGCTTTTAGACAGGTTTTTCTCATCTCCTGTATATAGGATTAGTCAACTTGTTTATAGACTGCTTCAGTCTTTTAATGGTTTTAGTCAATTTGTGTTTGGCCATTATTTTCCTTTCATAGCAGCTGTAGATGCTCGTAAACATGTACTAGAGCTGACAACTTGGTTTCGGGTCGAAAAGACCTGACCTGACCCGGCCCGCAAGATTGTGGGCTTTGCATAGAGATTGTGCGGGTTACCCAACCCGATTTTTCTTTTTACCGTTAACCCGGCCTGGCTACAAAAAATTTCCGCTCTGTTTTATGCAACTTGAACCTGTAAAAAATGTGGATAGGGTTTCTTGTGCCTCCGGGTTCGGGTTCAAATTGCCTGCTCTAATATGTATATCATTTACCATTGACTTTGTTAAACAGTGTTATGCAGCTGCAAAACCTGTTATTTTGGAACCTATAATGCTGGTGGAGTTGAAGGTGCCAAATGAATTTCAGGGCACTGTTGGTGGTGACATTAATAAGTGAGTGATTTAGCCATTTGTATCTGGATTTATGAGGTTATTGTTACCGACGTTTCTCAAGTTGTAAACATTTGCACATGTTTGATGGTAGGAGGAAAGGCATGATTGTTGGAAACGAACAGGAAGGAGACGATTCAGTACTTACTGCTCAAGTAAGCATGCTTTTCAAACTTATGTAATGTATATTTTGCCAACTTACTGCTGTTAAAAGTCAGGCTTTTGTTCCAGAATAATTAAAAAATATTTATTTTCTCCGCTTGTAAATATTAATATTCATGGTAGAGCTAGCAGTTTGCCTTTTTTTTTTTTTTGGTTTCGTCTTGAAAAGACTTGTAATCCAAACCCGAACCACTGGGGGTCGTGGGTCAGAAAATGTGCAGGTTGAGTGCGAGCTGCTTGGTCCGATCTGAACCGACCTGAATCTGCAAAAAAATAAGGGTCGGATTTCGGCTCAAAATTGCCCACTCTATTTCTAGCAGAGCCCACAATTTTGGAACCGAACTTGAAAATTTACAGGTTCGGGTCACATAAAATGGAACGGCCAATTTTCGAGTTGGGTCAGGCAAACAACAAACCTGACCCATGGCTCGAAACCAGTACCCCTTTTGGTTCGGGTTCGGTCTATAAGTTTTTTCATCCTGGATCCGAAACTCGAATTGCCACCTCTAATTACTAAATTATTGTTGCCCTAGACAAAACATAACATCTTTCACTGGTAACCTATGAAACCTTCTATCAAATTATCATATGGCAACATTCTTAGGAATTGTCTTCTTCACTTTTCAGGTCCCTCTGAACAACATGTTCGGGTACTCGACAGCTCTACGTTCAATGACACAGGTAAAATAGAGAATCTTTCCGATGCATCCAAAATCTTCCGTTGTTTCATATTTGCGCCTTAAAATGTATGTGCCGGTTGTTTTTAATCTTGCAGGGGAAAGGCGAATTTACAATGGAATACAAAGAGCACGCACCAGTGTCTCGGGACGTTCAGATGCAATTGGTAGACACGTACAAGGCTAGTAAGGCAACTGAATAGTCGGGATTTTCCATTGAAGCTCATGCCCTTGTGTTCCATTGGCCTGAAAGATGTGGTCAGTTTCTTCATTTTTTCTCTATAGAACTATTTTAAGCATGTGATAGCTAAATTTTATGTAGAGATGACTTCTTAGCTGATTTAACATAAAAATAAAACCGTACTGTCCGTTTAATGTGTGTACGGGTGTATCAACTATAATGTGGTCATGACTAATAACAAAAACAAAAATTAAAATACCCAAAATTAGTGTCTTGAATTCAATTTTCGGAAAACTTAGTGTTGGATATTTTTCAATGTGTCTTGAGGTGCATTTATTCTAGCTAAATGGATTTAACTTATTGTGGGGAAATGATCGTGAATTTGTGTATGACTAACTTTGTAAAAAATGTAAGAAGACGCTCATTTGAAGATAAAACTTTTGAGTAATGATACTCATTTTGGGATAGAGGAAGTATTTACTGTTAAACATGGTCGGATGTCTGATTGTCTGTCTTAGGGCTAAGAATTTGGTCCCACTTGCATTTTTTCGGGATTGTGTTGCATAAGATAAAATTTTGAATCGGGTCAGCCAATGGGAAAGTTCAGAACCAGTTGGGCATTCTGCACTCAATCTGCACATTTTCTATATAAAACTTGCAACCTGAGCTGGGTCTCACTCAAGTAGACCTGGCAGATTAGGTTTTGGGTCGGGTTCAATTTTTAGCCACAAAATGTGCTGAATTGTGCAGTTTTCTCTACCCAACCGACCCAAAAATTTACCGGACAAACCCAACCCGACCCCAAAGTTGGTCTGGTCAAGTTATTTATTTCAATCTGAATTTAGGAAAACTTGATATGAAACCAAATTGCCAACTATATTTTTCATAACATTTTTCCCAAGTCGTTTTTTTCTTCGAAATGTTGGTATAATGCACTTTGACAGGCTTGTGGGTATTATCTGATTTCTTGGATTTGGCTGATTTCTCTCTTAACATGCGTATGATACTCAAAATAGTCGTTTTATTCTTACGATCACAAACAATTTCACATTGCCAAAAGTTTAAAATTGAAAGTACATGGAGTTGGTTGTCGTGAAAAAAACAACAAACATTTTGCAGATTGAGCTAAATATATAGTATTTATCTGCAATTTGCCCTAAAACCAAAATTCAGCGTTACTATGTATCGGTCTGTATTTGGTGAGCCAATTCCTTGGTGAGCTCATCCGCACGATCATCGTGTCCTCCTGCGAATGTATAAACTCGAAATGCAAATTGGAAAGCCCTCCAAAGCATTTTAGCACTTCCTTGCTTGGGTTTTGCACCACTTGCCTCTGCTTCCTTTGCATCTCTTCTTTCCTGACACCAAAAATACAAACGTTGAGTTGATTCTAGAGCTTGTAATTCGCGGACACTCAAAATTTATCCACGTTACTGGGGATTTTGGTTGTCTAGTGTAGACCTGAACGCGTAAGATTTAGAACCTGAACCCATTTTGGATTGAGTTCGGTTTAGATCCTTTCAATATAAAATTGAAAATTTGACCTAACCCTTAAGTTGAATTGTATTTTTTTTTCCTATAAACAAGCGTAACAACCCAGGCTCGAACCTGAGATCTTAAGCGCCTTAAGCTTGAGCTGAATTGTATGCTTTTGTTAGATGTGGTAATTTGAGTTTTAGTTAGATGTGACACTTCAACATTCGAATTGGAGACACATTTAAACTTTTAGTTGAATGAAAGAATTACCTTGAGCGCCAATTCCATGCAGCCCGAGGAAAGATCCACTATTGTTTCCTTAATTCGAATAAGAATATGAAAGTCAAAGGTGATATTGTGAGACTCAAATTTCTTTGCTTCCTCGTCTTTGGTTCTTTCCAATGCATCTAGTTCTTCTTTGACCTATAAATGATTTATTTTAGTTATGTAAATGCAAACAATTTCATAGAATTAAATATAAAGTATATTGATGTAGTTTCTTCTTTTTGAAAATACCTTATTGAAGTAACGTTCCACCTTATCAAGGAGCTGTCCCAAGGGAGGTTCAATTTTCATATCGTTCAAGTCGTTAATTATCGCATCCAACCTCAAATACAGGGCTGATGCTGTTCTTAATGCTTCCAACTTCTTCGACGGAAAGCCTTCAAACCGCGCTAGAACCTGCACGACATAAAAATATAATTGAAAATTTGTAACGATATAAATTTTGTTTAAGAATGAAAATCAAGAATATGAATTAACACGATATTTCCATTCTTTTTGTTTGAATCACGACTTTTTGTCTTTGAAATGGATTCTTGATTTCCATTCTCATTCCAAAACTTTTAAATTCAAACACCACCTGATTGAAAACAACAAAATTAGGCTATTAGCATAATGGATCATGTAATTGTTGACCTGTGTTTCGTCAGTTAGCTTCTCAAGGTAAGATTCTACATGTTTGTGAAACTTGATTAGCTCTTGCATGTCCTTTGTTTGAAATGACGCAATTGTAGTTTTCAGCTCGTTGATTGATTTTGCGTACGTTTGAACATCATCTTCAATTTGTTGAAAGTATGATGATCTGAGAAAGAATACCAAAAATGAATGTGATTGGCTATAATCGAGCTACTAATAGGAATTTCAAATCTCTCTGTTATAAAATGAGTGTTTGGTTTTCAATTTCGTAAACATTAAGTATAAGTTAGTAAAGTCTATCTAACCCATCGTATAGATATTGTTAATAATTCACGCATAACTAAGTATATAAAATAGAAAGTAGACTGTTCTTTCGGATATTTTTTTCTTTAAAAAGTGGACACTCATTTTAGAAAAAAAGAAGATATAGTATATCTTAGGTGAATAAAATAGAAATGAATCGACTTACACAAAGTTAGGTAAGTCCGACTCTCAAAATAATGTAGTTTTAAATAATTGGTTGGGAAGAATACCTTTTTGTCATCTCTGCTAATGCATCGGCCATTCCTTTTCCTCCGGCAGCTGAACCACCGATTCCCTTACGTCCATTAGACGATTTAGACTTCAAACTGGATCCTTCAATTTTCCCCTTGAGAATCCTGTAGAGATTACCTAATTGGGTTGATCTTTTTAATTTACTACTAGCTTTCTTTGCTCTTAAGGACCTTCCTGCACTTGGGGGAGGAGGTGGAACACCTCCTCCTCTTGAAAGTGCCATGGGTGGTGGCGGTGGGACACCACCCATGCCTGGCGGTGGAGGCGGAGGTGGAGCACCACTTGACCTCATTGAGGGCAAAGGTGGTGGTGGAGGAGGAGCACTACTACTTGACTTAAGTGGAGGTGGAAGAGGAGGAGCACTACTTGACTTAAGTGGTGGTGGAGGTGGAGGAGGAGGAGCACCACTTGACTTGAGTGGTGGTGGAGATGGTGGACTTTGAGGAGGAGGAGGAGGAGGAGCACTACTTGAATTGAGTGTGGTGGAGTTGGAGGTGGTGGAGGAGGAGCACCACTTGACTTGAGTGGTGGTGGAGTTGGAGTTGGAGGTGGAGGAGCACTACTTGACTTGAGTGGTGGTGGAGGAGGTGGAGGAGGAGCACTACTTGACTTGAATGGTGATGGAGTTGGAGTTGGAGTTGGAGGAGGTGGAGGTGGAGGTGGAGGAGGAGCACCACTTGACTTAAGTGGTGAGACACACTTGGATATTTGTCCTTTTGGTTCTATTTCTCTCTCCAAATCTTTGTCATTTTGGTTCATATTGTTGGGAAAATTAGCGGAAGCCATGTGAAAAGAGAGGCGTTTTACATCAATTGGCTTTAACTTCCCGATGGCTCGAATTCTTAGAGGCAAGTGAACCGATTGGCTCGAAGAAACATCATCGGACAAATGGGGAAGAACGGAGGTTGGTGTAACAGGAGGCGTATCGTTATAATCCAAATATGATTCCATGAAATTCTTTCCGTATGTGTTATATGCTTGGGGACTCGAATATTTCTTTTGATCATCTTCCTCCATCATCATATCGAACCTGTCACTTGCTACTTTGCACATGTAATCTAGCGTCGTCAACACAGCCGCAACTACAAGTAAGAAAAAAGTATGTTTAGATTCGAATGTGCATATATTTAAGGCTATGTGTTTTCATTGAAAGACAAAATGCTTGAAAGTTGATTGGAATAACTTACCAATTTGGTCTGAATTAGGGTTCTCCAACTCATCGTTCATGTCGTTTTTGAATGTTTCGGTTTTGTCATTACTCGTCATCCATGAACTTTGAAGCGATTTCAAGATATCATAGAAGGATATCATTATCTACACTTTCAACATGTTATGTAAATATGATTAGTGCACATGAATCAGTCATTATATATAGATGGAAATAAAATCATGAGTAAAATACTTTTGCACTGTTATATTTTATAAAGTTGGCCTCCAATGTTTTGTACATAATTTAAGTGCAAAAATATTTTACCCTAACATTCTTAGACTACTTCAAAACAAATCATGGAACTAAACGGTGTATACGAAACCTGATTTGTAGGTCTTCCCTTCAATTCCAAAGGTTGAATTGTTGTATTGATTTCATTTGGATAAAACTTTTGAAGATCTCTGATCGTACTTAGTACAAGCTGCAACGAAAATGGTGATATTAAGCTTACATATGAATCTACAAAATATAGGAGAAAACGTGTTAAGGAATAAGATGTAGATACCTCATCTATAGTTGCATAACTATCACAAGGTGGCAAGTCAACGAAGTCCCTAAAGGCCAAAATCTTCTTTCGCAGATCCATCATTGAAATGAAATTGCTTGCTACACATCCACATGAACTTTCTTTACTCACGTCTTTGGTTTTCTCCTCTTCGTTCAAATTCGTTGCACAATCTTCTTTCTATCATAGACAAAATCATTATTGTAAAAATGTTTTTATATATATATAAATATGCGAAAATCAAACATTTTTTGCGCATATATGTCACATAGTCAAATAGTGTAATAAACAGTGCAACATGGGATAATGACAAGACTCGTCTTCACAAAATCTTCTATCCATTATAGACAAGATTGTTGTTGTAATTAAAAATTTTGGGATACACGCACAAGAAAATGAAACATCTTTTGCGCATATATGTCACAAAGTCGGATAGTACAAGAAAAGATAATTTGCCTAATTGTTTATTAAGCCTAAATCGTTTAGAAGGTCTTGGCATGTATAATCCCAAACTAGATTAAAATGAAGCAAATTAGGCTGATTTTTGAAGCCTAAACCATGGACAAGGTCTGGGCACACACAATCTCTAACCAGATCGAAACGAAGCAACTCGGAAATATAAAAATAAGCAAGAAGATGTAACACAATGAGCCGTTGAATCAATTTTTTTTTTCTTTTTTGTGTGTGCATGAACTCGGACAAAGATATTCACAATTAAATTGGGTAATGGAGACCAAATACGTACATTGCAGATGTAAAAATGTTTTTGTTTATCGATCAATGTTCACAAGATTAACATAACAGGAAAATGAAAATAAGAGATTTCTATGAAGATTATGATGTTAATTTTATCAATGTGTTCACAAGAATACAGAATAACAAGAGCACAAAAGCAAAATGATAATTTTACGAAGAAACTAATCATATATGTTCGATCAATATAAAATGTTGAGGAAATTGCACAAAAGAACACGAATATGAGATAATTTACAACTAATATATAACAGATCAATATTGATTGTTGAAGTAATTGCACAAAACAACATGAACTTGTGAAGAATTAATTACAACTAATATATAGTTGATAAATATTCACGGGTGACAAAATTGCGCGAAAGAACATGAACATGAGATAAAATACAACAAATTGATTACAATTAATATATAATTGATCAATTTTAATTGTTGAAATTGAATGGAAGAATACGAACACGAGATAAATTTTAACTAATATATAATTGATTAATATTAATGGTTGATAAAATTGCACCAAAGAACGCAAATACGAGAGAAGTTACAACAAATAAGAACACGAACACGAAACAAACTACAACTAATATATCATGTTGACAAAATTGTACAGAAGAACACAAACACAACACAATTAACGCACAAATTAATACCTTACGATCACAAGTCTTTCTGTGAAACAAGAAAGCCGCGACGCCACAGCAAGCGGACATGGTCACGTCGCGGACCAAGTCTACGGAGGACTTGAGCGAGACGAGGAAGACGACAATGCACAAAACAAATATGGGATGAAAAATCAACCGAGCTTGTTTAACGCCATTTTTGGTGAAGCTCAGGTTGATTCCATAACCTCGAGACGAAGCACAAAATTGTTGGAAAGCTTCAAGCATATTGAAAGGACACATAGTTTAGAAATTAATATTCAAATCTTGAAAGGGTTTTGAGAATTGGTGATTAATTACGTGCAGAGCATAATTTAGGGTTTGATATATATAAATAATATTATAGTTTGTGACAGCAAAGAATGCATTTTTCATACCGGAAAGCAATGAAGCCATGGATGATGACAGCTGCGAGAAGAAGAAAATGGCCTTTTCGTTGCTGTAAAAATGAGGATGAGGTGGTTGTGAAACTACATCTTGTTAACAATTAACAAAACTTTGCTTCTCATCCAACTATTTAAGCTTTCTATATTTAACTATACCTATTTAATTTAGATTCTCTCTAAATTGTGTCGTGTCGTGTCGTGTTTAAAGTCATTATTTATTAATATTTTTCGGTTACCGACACTTAAAAGAACTTTTTTTTTTCTTGAATGCCCTAAGCCAATGTGGGGTGCGCTCTTAAAATCGTGTAGTTAAAAATA
The DNA here is from genome assembly GCA_036897485.1 of Pelargonium nanum. Taxonomy (NCBI): domain Eukaryota; kingdom Viridiplantae; phylum Streptophyta; class Magnoliopsida; order Geraniales; family Geraniaceae; genus Pelargonium; species Pelargonium nanum. The sequence continues at coordinate 5,889 of JAYMTF010000611.1, read as the reverse complement.
TAATTTTTAAGTGAACTATAATTAGTTTGAAGGCGACATATTTTGAATAAGTGGAGGTGAATCGACTTCCTTAAAGTTAGGTAAGTCAGACACTCAAAACGGCGTAGTTTTGATTTTAGATAAGTCTGAGTAAAATGAGCATCAATTGTACCCAAAACTATGTAGTTTTAAGTATCTGACTAATCTGTATTTCTAGTAAGTGAAGGAATTATTTAAAAGGTTTTGATTTCTAATTCAAAACTACGGAGTTTTGATTAGTCATTTACTCAAAACTACTTAGTATTGATTAGCAGTACCCACTTCACTTAAAAAAAATAAAAATTAGTAGGTGTTTCTCCCGGTTACCGTGGTCAACTAAAATACAATTTACGATTTTACAAAGTCTTCGTCTTAAACTTGGACATTTGATCGGATGAGCTTTCATGCTAATGAACTTTTTCGACAATTGGGCCGTCGGGACTTGAACTTGCGTTTTTTCTTGAAAATGGGCCTGCGCACTCACGAAACAACATACCGTTAAGCAAAATCTGAAGCCCCCCCAGAATTTCGTCTCAGGCATAAGAATAAGATATTCTCGTCAAGGAAATCAGGGTGTGTGCAAGTGTAATTTTAGAGAGAAAATTATGAGAGCTCAAAGTGCGTAAATGACACAAATGAATCTATAAGTCCAAAAAAGAACCCATACCTCTTCCTTGAAGGTGTATTTATACTTACAATGAGTGGATGAGAGGGGAAATATGTCGAGTTGTGATTGGTCGCAAGTAAGCATGATGATGTCATGCTTTGATCATGATGATGTCATGTGCCCAAATAAGATGTTTTGATCATCGTAAGATGATGTGATCATTCAACCACGCACTCTGAGGTGACAATGATGTCATCGTGATGACTTAATGCTGATAACATTTTGTGATCAACGCTCAAGATCCTGTTCTTGATCTCAACGATCTGAAACATGAAGACAAGTGTTACTAACAATAACATAAAGAAAAGAACAACAAGTTAAGGAAGAAGGGTTACCGCAAAGTATTGAACTGTCCACAAAGTAGTAAATTGTACTATTAATTGATTTCAGATTTATGAGTTTCATGGAATGAAGGAATATTTTAATTGTTTCTAGAGTTTGTTGTTCTGATTGCTTGTTAGTAAATTGAAAAATTGTTCGCCATGATGTTAATGTATAATTGCACCTAGACATATTGCGTTGTATGCAAATCAAACTCTAAATTAATTAGTGTGTACTTTTGGGTAGGGCTGGCAATTTGGGTCATAACCCGTGACACGACACGAACACAAATTTAAGCAGGTTTGGCTTCAGCTTAAACAGGCTCGTGTCGTGTTCGTGTCTAATTTTTCAACTTGTTTGATAATAGTGTCGGGCTTGTGTTGAACCCACATAACCCGCGTAACCCGATTAATTAAACGAGTCTTTATTGCGTCATTTGACCCATTTATTATCAAACTCTTTTAAGGGCATACTTGTAATTTTAAGAAAAAAACCCTAATTCAAGGCCATTTAAATAGATAATCGGGTCAACAATGACACATATAAGCTAATCGTGTCGAGTTGAATCGTGTCAACCTAAAATTGTTTATGTAATTGTGTCGGGTCAACACCAACCCGATTATTAAACATGTCTATCGTGTCGTGTCAACCCGCTTGTGACCATGTCAGACCCAATTAACATAATACTAAACTTTAAACACAACACGAACACGACCCGCGAACACGAATTGTCACCCCTACCTTTACCTTTGGGTAGTAACATGCCCTCAGACTTCTGAGCCATGTTAGGTCAGCGTAATGCTAGGGTGTGAGTTAGCATTGTGGATAGTAGCATGTTTTACGACTCTTGCACCCAAAGTCTCAGACAACCCTCGACGGAGAAACCAAGTACTCTTTTTAGTTGGGTAATGGTTAACATGTGCAGTGCAATTCATGAACTCATTTGAATTAAGTCATCCCAATCTACAATTTACATTCCAATCTTTCTCATTGTTGTTTATTAAAAAGGTACAAATTGTGAATGCCCGAGGATTCGGATACAATTCACACCTCAACATTTATCTAATTTTATTGGATCAGATAGGCTCAGATATTTGTAGGATTGGATTTCGGATGCGTATAAATTTGGATACAAATTGATGGCTCTACTATAGGGAGTGACTATTGTCTAACAACCGAATACATTGATTGAGCATGAAGGTAATTAAAGCCGCGCCATCTTGATCCAACCTGTACATGGTCAAAAGGCGTATACTTTAGTTAGAGCTAATAATCTAGGTTTGAGTTGAATTGGTGTAAGTTTGGGTTTCAAATGTCTAATTCGATATCAACTCGAATAATATGTGAGGTGCGAGTTTTGAATTTCATTCGTAAAATATGTGGTTTTGTTTAACATGACCTGATCTAAAAACTGGGGTTCATTTCATGCGACTCAATCGGTAATAATATGGATCGAGTTTGGGTGTCCGCCAATTAGAGTTCAAATCACCATTTTCAAGCTTTATTCTCTTCTATGGTCAATATGAGTGGTACTATCACACATGGAAAGCAGAATTCAAGCTATATCTTGGAAGAGGCCGCCATCGACCCCCCAAATTCGAAATGACAACTCTAGAGTAGAGGTGACAATAGATTGAATCGAATTTCGTATTGAAACCCGAGATTCAGTCCGATCCGATATTATATTCTGTTGGACCAGAAAAGTTCGCTTATTTAGTGCAAATGAATGGATTTATTCAATCTAATAGTCGGATTATTCATAAAAAAATCTTATCTAATCCAACTCAAAATTGATTGGAATGAATCAAATATTCGTAAGATTTGATTTCAGATGTTTGCGGATTTCGATACAAATTGTTGGCTCTATCTTGAGGAGTGAGTATTGTCTTACAACCAAATACCTTTATATAAAGTGATTTAGGGTTGAGGAAACAAAAAGAAAGGTAGAGAGCTACAGAGATGGAGACGGCGGAGGGGAGGATATACGTTCAGATTCGCCGTCAATGGTTCAAGTTCGATCTACCAAACCAGAAAATTTTCTCGCAGCGTCATCGCTGATGTACCAGCCACCGGAGGACTCCTACTTCGGCGCAGCCGCAGTGCACGTCGCACCCAAAATCTACCTCTTCGGCAGATTCTCCAAAGTCCCCGGAGCTCGGCTTCAAACTTTTCTTTCCGATGATGCGTTTTGTGCAGACACCGCCGGCGGCGAGTGGGTCAGAATTCCAAAATCGCCCCACCGCAGCTCGTTTTTCATCGGCTCCATCGCCGCCCTCGACAGAAAAATCTACATCTTCGACCAATTGCAAAAGTGTTTCGATATCTTCCATTGCGATGAACAGAGGTGGGAGACAGTGAAAGATTCATCGCTCCGTTATATGCATGGGATTGGAATTGTTTCGGTGTTCGCTGACGTCGACAATCACCGTCTTGTTTTGTTCTTAGGCGGCGACTTGTACGCGTACTATCCTTCCTCTCGGCGATTGGATCTGATTGTTCACTCAGATGTTGGTATTGGATGGCGCGATTGGCCATTGGTGGTGGTGGGAGAGGTTTTGTTTTGCTCTTCTACCTCTAAAGTTGACGACATTGCTAGTTCCTTATTTGCTTATGATTTGAACAATGGCGGCCAGAGGTTAGAGATGGTGTGGCCTGACCCTCGTAGCTTTGTTTACTTTAAGTTTGATGAACCTTTCGAGTGGGAAAGGGCATGTTACAACGGAAATGGGAAAATGCGTTTGGTTATGGGAAAACCGGCGATGGTAGGTGATATCCAGGGCGGGAAACGGGTGATGGTTTTAGCGGGAGTGACAGTGCAAGTTAGGTTAGATCGGGAACGAAACAAGGTTTTCCTCGCTCTACTCTACGACTTCTTCATCCCCACTCCCCTCGAGCCTTAGATAGAACTTGTTTGTTATCTCTACTCGTGCCTTTAAGCATACATTAACTAGATATAATGTTAGTTTAGGGCGAGTAAGTCTGGAAGCCAAATTAGCGGGATAAAGTGTGGAGCTGCTATAGCGGACATAAAATATGTTCTTTTTGACAACCACCTTAACCGTGAAATTTTGTATGTTAATAAGAAAAACCTGGTTATGTAATATTTTTAATGTAACTTATCCTGCTAATTAATATATTATTCCTAGTTAGTATAAAAAAAATACTTCTTCCACTCTAAAAGAGAAAGAGAACACTTATTTTAGAAAAAAATGTAACAATTATTTCAGAGCGGAGTGATTACTATATATTAGTTAGGTATGATGTTGTTTTGATTGATCAAAATGGTTAGTACAAGAGTTTCGAATTTCAATGATCGAGAAATGGAAATACAATGCATTAATAACATCATAATTAACATATCAAATATGTTAGAAATTCTTGAATCAAGAGGGATTCTCATCCCGACAAGAGCATCTACAAAACTTTGGAGTTTTTATTTGTGAGTCAGGTGTATGTCACATGGTTTAACACTCTTTTTAACTTTTTATTCTCAAATAGGAGAGAATGTGTTAAATACGGGGCTTGGTATTTGGTGATTAGCTTAACATCTTCTCTTTAACATCTATCTCAGCGACTCTAACGCTTGGTGATATGTTCAAAATCAAATCCATCTAATTCTCATTTGTAATGAATTCAGTTCTTGATTCTTTTCCCAACTGAAACTTGCATAACTAGTTGAATGATCCAATGCAAAGCTCAAGAAATGTCATCATCATCTTTTACCAAACCATTACCATTAACAAAAAGTAATCATAACAATTTGGGCCTAAAATAAAAAGGGAATTTGGTTCAATCCACTATCATATAATCCAATTTAGCATACTGACAAAAATGTAGTTGAACCCACTTTGAAGCCCAATAAAGGCCCAAAATCCCAAAGCCACACAGCCCAGGATATGACCAAACCACAATCCAAATACTACATTTATATTAAAATAATTGTCTATATTTTTTGTGTTAAAAAAAAAATTGTCTATTTTTAAAAATAAAATTAAGAACAAAATCGACAATTATTTTAAGAAAGAGAGAATAATATTGTATCATACACATCTTAAAAAGGATTCACACGTTTATTTTCATGTATGGATTACAAGTAGGACACAAAACCGATATATAAATAAATAATAGAAAAATATACTTATTTTTATTTTAAAACTTAAATATGGTTAATATTAATTTTTGGTTCATTCACTTCAATTCAATAAAATTTGAACGGGGCGTGGAAAACATTATCGGCCGGGGCACGGGGCGGGGACGAGATCACAAAACCCGCCACGTTGTCATCCCAAATTTTTTTAGATCAGAGCGTGCACCAATTAAATTTAAGCTTTTAATGAGATGTCGTTATCTTATTGAAGACTTCAACTAAATCAAATAACTATATTAGAGTAGTTTCTTTTATATATCTGGATGGAGACAGTGGCGAATCCACATGGTGAGTTGTGGGGTCAGCTAACCTCACATTATTGAGAGAGGATCAAAATTTTAGTTATGTTTTAGTAGAAAATATACATAAATTACCTAATTGACCCCACATATTAAGATAATTATATACACCAACAATTTTTCTTTTACCCCATATTTTGTTGCATGAGGTTCATGAATTAATTAACCCATAAGCATTAGATGAAACATGCATGCATCAAAAAGAGCACAGGGTGGATAATCTTTTGGGGCACGAGGCATAGGGCGAGGTTGGGGAAAAAAAATTCGATCGGGAATCAAACAGGACAACTACAACCCACCTGTCCCGAATCCAATATATTAACTAAATTTTAACGAGATGTCATAGTCTTATTGATACTAAATCAAATACTCCCTCCGTCTCAAAATAAGTGTCTTGTTTCCATTTTTTGCAAAAATTAAGGATTAACATATGATTT
>JAYMTF010000610.1:0-32878 GCA_036897485.1 Pelargonium nanum | reverse complement strand
TGTTTGTTGTATGCAAAATTTGATGTTATTGATTGGGGAGTAAAATAAACACATTGCGGTGCATTTAAGTCTTTGTCTAATAAGCTGGCTGAGTGGTTTTTCATTTGAAATGACAAACCGATTGATGTGACGACTACCATCTTCAGTAGGCGCAGTAAAATGTGTAAAGATAGTTCAAGTTTTAGGTTAATGTTTCTAGAGTACTTCAAGGACACCTAAACAATTAATGACGGGATGGATAATGCTCACAAAACTTAATTGGAAGCTGGATTTGGAGTAGGGAGGTTTGTGTATGCAAATTCGAAGATGATAAGGTTGCGTTTGAATTCTTTGATTTGATTTGAAATTTAGTATTTCAAATACAAATACAATGTTTGGGAAACCATAGAATTTAATATGTGAAGTGTAGAGTTGTTATTTGAAATTGTGTGTAGTCATGTTTCGAATCATAATGGATTTGAGTGAAATCCAAATTCAAATTCTTTGTGCATATAAACATTGAATTTGGCTCAAATCCAGGATTTGAAAAGAAATCCAAGAATCCAAACGAAGCATTATGCTACTTATAGAGGGGAGGAATAGTATTTGAAGTCTTACTTTGATGGTGATTTCTGCTGGAGACATGATTCAGCTCTTAACAACATTGATTGCTTTATTTCCTCACAATTTATGCAAATGCATGGGGGCAACATGATAATATTATCACTCATTTTGTATAGTAGTTAGCATTTGGAATTCAGGATTATATGTTTCACACTTTACACACTAGTGTTCTGAAGGGCTAGCGCCGCTAGCCATTAGTAACTCGATTAATCCTCTGAATAATATTCACAGTTCAGTGCAGACTCTCACTTATCTTTGGTATCAGTTACTGTTTCTCTTTATTTTCTTGGAACTTTATCCATTTACATTGCCAACTCCAACATTGTTTTGGAAATGACTTGTTGTAGTTTTATCCGCTTATAAGTTACATCCCATTTGTTTGTGCAGAAAGAGTCTCCAGTGGGACTTGCCACTCAATCTGCGCATCCAGGTAAATAGAGGAGAGAGTTGCTCGGCTTTGTACCTTGCGTTTCCCTACTATTTCTGTTGATATTTTTCTCAATTGCATTCCTTCTATAACTGCAGCTCGCTTCTCCCCTGATGACAAATACTCAAGGCAAAGAGTTCTGCTGAAGAAGCGCTTTGGTTTGCTGCCAACCCAGCAATCACCTTTGAAGTACTGAATGCTCCAAGGCTGGTAATGCTTTTGTTTCTGAGAGTTGTACAATTTGGACCTCTCGTAGTTTAAAAAATGTTAGCTCGTTGTAGTACTATATAACCAAACATTCACAATGGGTGTGTAGTAGAAATGTTTGGGGTTGTGGTTTCTGTTTGATAGACTTTCAAGATTCAAAGACAAGATTTTCTGTGTTTGCTTCATTTTGATTGATGTTGATATATGTCTGAGGTTGTGGTATGGAAATGAGTTAAATGAGTCTTAATTTGAATTCGTCGAGTCGTATCGTTTCTTTATTAATAGTTGAATAATGAATTCCAGTTGGTTTCTTTAAAAAAAGACATAACTTATACAGTAAGATTTATTTTCTCATTTTTAGTGAAAAATTAAGAAAGGTTGAAATTCAAATCAATTTAAGTGTGCAGTCCATGTTATATAATTTATTACTAAATCTTGTTCAAAGATTCATAAGTAGTTGTGGTATGGAAAAAATATATAATTCAAAATCTTGTACTTGTTTTAGATGTGATTTATAATATATGAACATTCTTGTAATTAATATTTTATTAGAACTAATTAATTAAATAAATAGCTGTGGTTTCTTGTTACACACACTTGTCTATAAACAAACTTCAGGTGGCTTGCTTAGTCAAATTGCACAAAATGACTAACATTTTTCTATAGCCGTACAATATGAATCCCATGATTTTGTCAAATCCAAACCTAACTTTTGTGCTATAGTGTGTTGATTATTCTATTGTATTTGTTGTTCTATACAAATATATTTTGTCATTATATAATTAGTATAAGTTTGTTATAACAAGGGTACAATGGGCATAGAGGAAAAAATATAAACAATTGTAAATATAATTCTTAATTTTTACAACAAAAAATACTGAAACATAAGCTAAAACATTTGTTCCAGATAAGCAACTCGATTTTGTCATTTGTTGATAACTTAATAGGAAACGTGTTTCACGTGTCATTAGAGCATGTGTGATACATGTACAACGCTCGCCAATAATAACTTGTAACCAGACCAATTAAAACTTGTATCTGACATATATTAAATCTAAAAATGCGCACCAATAATAACTTGTAACTACATCAATACAGTTTGTAAGTGGTTTATTAAAAAAACGCGCGCCGATAAATTTTTGTAACGACACCAGCGGTGTTTGTAACTACTATATTTTTATATCAAAACGTGTACCAATAAGAATTTGTAACCAAGTCAATTGTAGTTTGTAATGTGTCACACATGAAACAAACACACATGCGAAAATCCTCTCCAACATAATTTCTTATAGTGATGTAATGATCCTACAGTTTTGGTCAATCCATATACAATTTTGAATTATAATATTTTGGAGGGTTTGAGTGAATTTAGAGTATTTTATGGATTTTAGGTGAATTTAGGGTCATTTTGGGTTGAATAAAGATAATTTTTTTAAATATTTTAAGGGTCTAACTTCACTTCAAGTGACATTAGGGTCATATTGTCACTTAAAGTAGCGTTTCGGTTATTTCTAGTGTCATTTGATTTAACGTTAAGTATAAACTCTCAATATTCTTTCGAAACACCTATTTTATTAATTTACTTTTCAATCTATCATAGTATCCTCATATAAAATTGTATCTCAAAGTTTTTATTGTATCATAATTCATCCATTGGTCATGTGGGTTGAGGTGAACTAGATCGTGGAGTGAACCGTTTAAACTTTGACTTTCTTTTAACGACGTGACTACGATTTGAATTGACAGATTATTATATTTATTTTAACACCTATATTAATATCAACCTTGTAAAGGATTTCAATCAATATCCAAATATTTGACAAATTTTGCAAAATTAATTAGGAACCTAATTAATACGCTTGAAACTTTCTCTTTTCTTTCTTTCTATGCTACTTTCCTATTTTGCCCATGTTAAAAACCTGTGTATTTTAAATCACTTGACCAAAAATAGTTCGGATTGGTGCAAGTAAAAACAAATAATTGGAAATAGGAATAATATGAGACAAGAGAATTGAGAAGACAGATTTAATTTATTCGTGTTTTCATGCATTATTAATATAATTATTCATAACAATCATAGTTTAATATAAATTATGAGTCTCTGAAACTGCAGTCGCTTTAAATTTTGATAGATAGATATCATTTTTGCGGTCCTTTTCGATGCTATTGGAGTAAACAAGAAAATTAGTAACATAATCAATAAACTAATAATTTGGGATATGGTCTGTAACACGAAACAAATAGTAGATTTGATTTCAGGTTAATTAGGTTTGTGTCGACTAACTCAACACATTTAATAATTAAATTGTATCTGTGTTAAACTCGTTTAATCAAACATGTCATAAACGGGTCGTGTAACCCGGTTATTAACTTACACATTTAATGATAAAGATGTAATTTTTTTAACATATTGTGTAAAAAAAATTAATCACATAGATTAAACAATCAAATATATCGGGTGGTGTCGAGTAAATATCAACTAGTTTATTTAACGTGTGCAAGTTCAAATTATATTATTTTGAACCCAATTATGTAAGTATGTTATATTGTATCAACTTGATCATAAACAAATGGTATAGTGCAACCCATTTAGCATATGAGTCGAATTTAAATCGACTCATTTGACCCGATGTAAACACGACCCACAAGCACAAAATGACCTTATTATCAATATGCTTGAAACTTTCTTTTTTCTATTTCTCTTCTCTGTTATTTTCCTATTTTGCCCCTGTTCAAAACCTGAGCACTCTGTTTTGTCAAGCGACTTACAAGTGCCTTAATAGACCCAACACTGTTCTGGTACAAATTTTCCCATTGCCCAAACATCCCCAAATTGAATATTTTCACACCTAATAATATCAAAACCGACCTTTCTCTCTCTAAAAAATTCTTATAAATTAAGAGATTATCTTTGAAATTTATGACGATTTTGCCCTTAGTTTCTCTTCCTTAAACTAAACACATGTTCAATTCACAAGACCAAACAGAAACAGAACAAGACCTCTCAACTGATAAAATAAAAAAACAATTCACAATTCACAATCTGATCCCAATAACGGTCCTCAGAAATCTAAGCAACAACAGATCAGCTCAATCCCAGTAGCTGCCACGTTCTTTTCTCTCCATCTTCCTCAATATTTTCTCTCTGCAATCTCCACAATTAGGTCAGATTTCAACCTCTAATCGAGTGCTTTTTTCTTGGTAATTCTTTGAATTTGGCTCTGAATTACTGGTGACCAGTCGATTCTGTGAGCTCCAGTGTTTTCAATGTGGGTTATGATGGTTTTCAAGACCTCCTCTGTTTTGTGCTCTGTTTTTCGCTGAATAAAAGAGATTGATGGGCTGTGTTGATGGCTGCGCAAAAGAGGTTTTTGATCGAAACCCAGTTCAATTTGCTGTGTTTTGGTTGTGTTAATCGGTTTGTTTTTCAAGAGATGGTTCTGTTTGGTGGCTCTTTCTGGGTCTCTGTCTGTGCCCTGTTGGTTGCTTTGTTTGGTTTCATCAACAGAATGTTCTTCAGGTTTTGACCTTTTCTTGTGTTTCCTTTTCTGGGTTTTTGTTTGTTTGTTTGGCCTTTGGTTTGGTTTGATTAATTTGGTGTTGTTAATGTTGTTTACAGAGTCCAAGTCAGAGAAACCAATAGCTTGACTCTTCTTCCCCAAGAAAAGAGTTTAGTTGAGGAACAACCTGAAACAGAGGAAGCAAAACCTGACTCTGTTTCTGTTTCTGAAGAAGAAAAAGAGGAAGAGCCAATTTTTTTTTCAAAATTTCAGTTTATGAGATATGAAGAGTTCATTGGAAGCAATGGAGGCAAGGGTGATTCTGTAATTAGCACAGAAACATGTTCAAGCTCAAGCAGCTCCAATAAATATGAGTTCTTGTCTGGTAAAACCTTTGGTGTGTTCTTGGAGAAACCAGAAGCTGTGAGCTTCACTGTCCAAGAATTGCATACTGATAATGACTTCAAGAAACAGAGCTCAGAAGCTGTTCTTGAAGAAACTCCTGAGAACCCTAAAGAACCAGAAGCAGTTGAAGTGCACAAGATCATGGATTTTTCGGGTTTCGGACACCTAATCGATTCGAGCAATGACGGGTTTTTGTCAGAAGGAGATTTTGAGAACACAGAAGCTGATAGTCAAGATGTAGATTTATTACATGAGTCTTTAGAAGATGATCAAGACAAGGACATGTTGTCCGAGAATGATTTTCACAATGACAACAATGAATCCAAATATGATGTTTTTGATGATAACAAAGTTGTTCAAGATTGTGAGGAATCCACAAGTTTTGAGTCCTTGTGGGAGCATCAAGATTTGATAGAGCAGCTCAAGATGGAGCTCAAGAAGGTGAGAGCCACAGGCTTGCCCACAATCCTCGAAGAATCCGAATCGCCGAAGATTATGGAGGATTTGAAGCCATGGAAGATTGAAGAGAAGTTCCAGCGCCATGACACCATGGGAGAGCTCCACAAATTCTACAAGAGCTACAGAGAGAGGATGAGGAAATTCGACATCTTGAACTACCAGAAAATGTATGCAATAGGTCAGTTCATCACCAAACCCTAACCTTTTGATTTTGTTTCATGTCATTGCATGTTTCAAATTTTAGTTTCTGCTTCCGCTTCGCAAGTTTTTAGATAGACAACTCTTAAAACAACACGTATTTCCTCACATACTTAAGGCAGCGTATTAGTAACCGCCCAATCTTTCGATCATGATTCATTACATAAAAAATACATCATATTTTACATAGATATATCTTTTTTCTTTGGGTAACAATTTTTTGTTTGTAAACTGAACATATATATTCTCTCATGTGAAGCATTCTGGTCGTTTGTTTGATTAAATTATCAAAAAAATACGAAAATCACGTTAGCTATGCGAAAAATATATGCATTATCTGATATAAACTAATAAGTCTCTTTTTCTTTTAAAATTGTGAGTTATTAATCATTTGAAATGATGGACACAACCTAACATTGGTAGTTTCTTAGAAAGTTGGGGACAAGGGACAGTTTGGACCCAATGTGTATCTAGTTGGTTGGGTTTTGTAGTAGCATGATTGCATGAAGCAATTCAAATCCCAAGCCCTTGAGTGATTATTACACAAGTATGAGAGTGAGAATATATAGTATTGCATCAACTATTAAAGACTCATGTTACATAAAAATATCTATGAAATCATTGTTCGATCACCTATGAAATAGCTTAGAAACACCGAGTTAGACCTTAAAAATTTCGTCAGTCTTTTAATGAGTTTTGAAGGCGTCTAAAATTTTCACAGCTTCTGTCGAAGTTTTTTACTTTTGCGTAAATATGCAAACACACATCATGTAGAACCAGTGGAAACATCACTCTCATATTTTCTGTTTGCAATATTTTCAGGAGTGTCATATATTGTGTGTGTGGTATGATAGTGATTTTAAAAGCTTAACATCTAAGTTTTATTGGTAGCTATTAGAGATGCAAAACTAGGGTTTTCAAACACTCTACATTTTATATATTCATGGACTTCACCTACAACTTTCAATTCTTCTCAGCTTCTACATTAATGTGGCATTGATTTATATTGTATATTTTTGTGAATTTATTGGTTTATAATTGAAGAATATTGCAATGATAGCTATGTTCATTAAAAATGTTGATTTCCATGCAATCAATACATTTTTCTTTGGCTATGAAATGGTGTAGCATGGTCAATTACATGTCCTACTTGGGCAGCTTTTAATGTAAATGGCTTAATGCTAAATAGTTTGGTACACCATGAACCATCAACTTTTCTAGATTTAGTCTCTAACCAAGATTGTTTACATTTATTTAACCCTTAAACTAGCTATGTTTTTTTTATTCTCATCGTTTGTTAAATACAATAAAAAAACCCTAGTTATGAACTTAATATTATGAAAATGAGAGTATGAACATTTTTAACCTTAGTCTATAAAATGTTGCAATTATCTCGTACAAATGACCCTACTAATATGTATGATTTGATGACCATTTTTATAGGTTTTTTACAGTCGAAGGACCCTCTCAAGACAATTTCGATATCAAGATCCTCTATTCCGGTCATCGGATCTCTTTTATCCGAGAGCTTCCGGTTATGTAAGCGTAAGAAATCCGAATCCGACCCTATGATAAAGTTCATGAGAGAGTTGCATAGTGATTTGGAAACGGTCTATGTTGGGCAGTTGTGCCTTTCTTGGGAGTTTCTTCATTGGCAATATGAGAAGACCTTGGAGCTATGGGAATCTGATGTTCATGGATTTCATAGGTACAATGAAGTTGCTGGTGAGTTTCAGCAGTTCCAAGTTTTGATGCAAAGATTCATCGAAAACGAGTTGTTCGAAGGTCCTAGGGTTCAAAACTATGTCAAGAATCGTTGCGTTTTGCGTAATCTTCTTCAAGTTCCCGTCGTAAGAGGTGAGAGATTCTAACTCTAAGAAAATTTAGAGTTGTCAATTCGTGTGTACAAGTTGTGTTTGTGTCGTGCGCCGAAAATTATGCTACGTGAACCAACACGAACACGAATGATTTAGTAATCATGCTGAAATAGTGAAAACGGACATGACATAATTATGAATGCGTAACACGAATACAAATCGTTTAATTATATGGGTTGAGTTGACATGTCACGACACAGTATAATACATTTCACACGACACATCCAAACCGTACGTTTTACACGACACACCTCAACGAGTTTCGCACGATAAGATCAACATGTTTCACACAATACACCCCAACACACTAGACGACACAGCCCAAACGGTTATATATCACAAATTTAACCTATTTAACACAACTATATTAACTAATTAATTTACAATATTTTATAAAAAAATATAAGTTATAGTTTGGGGGGCTAATGTACCATAACCCCTTATTATGCGTGTTGGGTATGTCATAATACGAATAATTAATCGTGTGTGTTTTTTAGGCCCAACATGACCACAACATGATTATCAAACATGATAGGTATTTCAACACAAACATGACACGATTACAAAATTAGTGAGTCCAAACACACTTATTTCAGACACGAATTGGTATCTCTAATAAAATTGATGCTTGTTGAGAAGAAACACAAACTAATAGGAAGATTGTTTGTGTTGTTGCAGAGGACAACTTAAAGGATAAGAGGAGAGCAAAGAGTGGGAAAGGAGATTATGTGATCACAAGTGACATGCTTGTGGAGATCATGGAAGAATGTATCAGAATCTTTTGGCGATTTCTTCGAGCTGATAAAGACGCTAACAATGGGATGCAGATCGTTCGTAAGGAAAATCAAGTCGAAGTTCAAGATCCTGCAGATAAGAAGCTCTTGATGGAGCTTAGAACAGATCTTCAAAAGGTTAGCTTTCTTGGCATTTTGATCGTATAAATTATACTAAAGTAGCGTTTGAATTAAAAAAGTTATTCAAGAATGAGATTTTTATGTATCGTGTATGGATATTAGTAATTTTTGGTCATATGGAACAACAATCTTGAGAAACAAGACGTAGCAACTAGCAACTCTAGTTTAATTTATGAAATTTTGAAATAGGAAAATAAGATAAACCTAATAGAAGTTGCATTACAACTATTTGTACTCGTAGCCCAAACTATAGTTTATTATCATAAAATAAAACATTAAAAAATATAATATGACCAAAAGGCCCTTCAAATGAGCTCATACTATGAAAATACAACTTCAACATGACTTTGTGAGCAAATTTCAGTCCAGTCTGTTGACATTATTATAAAAACCCGATATTGTCAAATCTTATGCATTATTCATATTCTAATTCTTGATTCTCATTTAAGCATATGTATGCCAAACGCAGTTATCGATAACATACGCACAAGTACTTAAACTAGGGTTTAATATGTTTTTTCTTGAATATGCATGCAGAAGGAGAAGAAGCTTAAGGACCTATTGAGGAGTGGAAATTGCATATTGAGGAGGTTCCAAAAGCAACACCAAGAGGACATTTCAGAGCAAGTGCTCTACTTCTTCTCCCAAGTGGACATGAAGTTGGTTTCTAGGGTTCTTAACATGTCAAGAATCACAAGTGACCAACTATTATGGTGTCACAACAAATTGAGCAAGATTAAATTTGTGAATAGGAAGATTAATGTTGAATCTTCATTCTTGCTCTTTCCTTGCTGATTATATATCATATGTCAATGTATATATGGTCTCCACTCTCCATGCATAGATCCATGTGACATAAGTTAGGAAAATTTTAATTTGATGTTAACTTGGTATGTATTGACATATTGGTCCAAATAATGAAAGTATGTATATTCCATTAGACTTGAATTTTGTGCAATATTGACATATAAATAGAATAAGAGTACTTAGCTAGATTGCTGCAAAAATGGTGTGACCTACAAAAAAATCCAAAGCAAATAGCATAGTAAAATATTGCTTCCAATTTACACAATTTTGTGGTTTGAGTCACACTACATTCTATCAATTTAGTTGGATAACTATGCATATTTTGTACTTAAAAATTTAACATTCGACCTGAAACTCACATTTTCGTTATTTTTATTTAACTCAACCCAGATTGCCAACTCTAATATCAAATCAAGCAATGTTTGAATATTTATCGATTTTTTGTTGTCATCTTCAATAGTATATACCTGAAACTTGATGGGAAACCACATAATTTTCGGATTAGATTTAGATTAAGCCTTTTAAACCCTGCTAGAAAACCTGACCTCATTTTTGTAGTTTGAGTCATACAAAATAAACCTGATCCATCTTTGAGTCATGGGAGACAAACAAACGTATTTTGTACTAAAAATCCAAAATTCGATCTGAAACTCACACAATTTGCTAGTTTGAGTTTAAATAAGATCATTTCAACTCAAACAAAAAAAAAATCACATCTGAATCTGACCCGAATTTCCATCTCCAATATCAAATCAAGCACTAGTTGAATATCGATTGATTTTTTTTTCTTTTCGCTATCTTCGATAGTACATATGTATAAGAGGTGGTTATTCGAGTTTTGGGTAGACTTTTTTTAGATTCTGGTTAAAAGTATTTAACCCAAACCCGACATATAAAAGGTGTGGATGCACTCGTGCGGATTTGTCCAACCCAATTACTAATTTCTCAAGAAACATCTGACTTGAATTCAATTAAGAGATTAATTGTATGATCAAATCAAATATTTTCACTATAATAGACAAACAAGACTGGCCCATTTACAAGACCCCGATGGGCCCGAGCCCATAAAATACAAGACAGTGAATCCAAACCGTTGAAGAGACGTCAGAGCTAGATAAGCCGTCAGATCTAGGTCTTTAGCTCCGAAGCCACACTTCATATACGCGTCCTCTCCCACAAACAACAGCTCTTTGGTCTCAGTGAAGCAAAGCGAGAGAGAAACAGAGAGACAGAGCTCGTAGCTCCTCAGCAACAATGGTTCAACGTCTCACATACCGCAAAAGGCACAGCTACGCCACCAAATCCAACCAGAACCGAGTCGTCAAGACACCTGGTATTCATCAAAACTCAGTTTTTATCTGAAGTCTCTTGTTCATATCTGGTAATGCAGCTTGTGATGCAAATGGGTTTTGTTTTTTTGGTGATTTTGAAATGTGGGTTCTGCTCAATTTTGTGTTTTTAAGGTGGGAAATTGGTGTATCAGACCACCAAGAAGAGAGCCAGTGGCCCAAAATGTCCTGTGACTGGCAAGAGGATCCAAGGGGTATGTCTAATTTTATGTAAATTTTTGCTTGATCAATACTGTTTGATATGTTTTGACCCCCATTTTTTGTATGATGTGATCAGCAAATGTGTTTTGTGGTTTGTTTGGATTTGGCTTATTGGTTGATTTGTGATTTGTTGGTGATGGATTATTGGTTGCTTGAATCTGTTTTGCTGGTATTATAGTGCATTATTGTGGTTTGTTGAAATCTGAATGATAATCCAGTTGCATCCAATATTTCATAGTTGTGTTATATTTATCATGCTGATTACATATCATTTCCTGTTATTGCTCATTTTTCTTCTTATGCTCTAATCTTTAGGCAGCTCGTTATGAATGATTGTCCCTTGAATGTGTAGATTTGTCTTGAAAGCTTAAGTGGACATCATAGACTTGCATATAATTGGTCTTGAGCATAAGATGCTGAGTGTTGCCCTTTTTTTTGTTCACTTAAATTTGCACCCTGTAAGGCAAGTTAACCATATCATGGTTTCTATTCTTCCCATTTTCATTGCTGTTTAAGTATCAACTCAATAAGTTTAGGTGTTTTTAGTTCCTGAATACTTGGTTAGAATATAGAAATTAAGTTTTGTCATTGTCAGCAGGCAATTTTGTATTTCTATGCCTATTTCAATAGTGAAAACACTTACTATTGATCAGTATATGAACTTTGTTGGATACTGTGAATATATGTAGAGTAAAAGAAAGCATTCAAGTCCATCAAGTAGTTTGTCTTGGGTCTAAATTTGATAACCAAATAATAATTAGCCTAGGTTTTAGGTGAAGTTGATTTTCATTATAGTATACAAATATGAAGAATCAAAAGTTAAACCGTGTCTTGATTATTTTTCTTGCCATGTACCAATGTTGTTATTTATGAAGAGTAGAAACAATTATCCGTGTATCTGAAATAGTATTTTTGGTCTAAGTATTTTACATTAGAACTGAAGAAATACTCACTTTTTTTTTGTGATTTGTGAATCAGTAAATATAGATGTGTTTGGGGATGGAGAGTGGGTCTCATAGTATTACATTTAGTGGATGAGAAGATGAATCTTGTTGTCTTTTTTACATGTGTGTGTGTCAGTGAGAGGAGGGTGGAATATAATTTGCTTTTATCCTTCCCCTTGAATGTATCCTCTGATATTTCTTGTGAAGTTTCTGTTGATGTATACCAGAGTTTATTATATGTTTCTGTTTTCATCGCCACGTATTTTTCCCCTAACTTAATGTCTTTTATTTTCTGCTTGCTGTCTTATGGATTACTCTCAGTATAGAGATTTCTATGTTCACTGTCATTGTTCTGATTCAGTTTGCTGGTATTTGTAGATTCCTCACTTGAGGCCTGCTGAATATAAGAGGTCTAGATTGTCTAGGAACCGTAGGACTGTGAATCGTGCCTATGGCGGTGTGTTGTCTGGAGGTGCTGTTAGAGAGAGGTATGTTGCTTTAAATTATTATTTATTAATGGTTCATTTTCATTTGTATTCGAGGTTATTAAATCATTTTTTTTATTGTTTTGTAGGATTATCCGAGCTTTCTTGGTTGAAGAGCAAAAGATTGTTAAGAAGGTTTTGAAGATCCAAAAGTCCAAGGAAAAGCAAGGTGGAAAGAGCTAGAATAGGAGAGTGATTAAACAAATCCTATTGATTTACATTATATGCTTTTCTTGAGTGAAATTTTTGACTAGGCTGGTAATGATGACAATGAAACTTGGATCTGCATTTGAATGTTTTTTCCAGTAGTCTAACATTGAGTTGAGTCCTTGTTTTACGACTTGAGATAATTATTTATTTATATGATCAACGAGTTTAGGATTAGCAGTGGTTTGAACTATTATTCTCGAGGCACTAGTTCATTAGTATCTAAATAAAAACCTTGAAAATATGCATGTGTATTTCTTTGTACAAAGAAATCACTATGGTATATGAGTTAGGTTTTGTGTGTCACAAGGACGGTCATTTGCCTGTTAGTGAAATGAAATCGACTTGATTGAATAATTATCAGGTTCTTGATTTCAATTCGTTTAACGCTTGTTAGGATACGAGTGTTGCATTAAGTTGACATGTAGTTGTAGTTGCTTGAGCTTGGTGTCTTACTACGACTGTTTATTTTTTCTTATGTTTTGAGGAACATACTATGATTCCTGATGTTTCCTTAGTTTTGGTCCTGTTGTAGTAAGGTGTGAAACCAAATCCAAGTTCTTTTGTTGGAACTAGGAACACATCATTCTAGTTCTGTGCATGTAGAATATATGAGACTGTACAGCAACTACAATAGAGGAAACATAATTCTAACACTATCTGCAATACAAACTGCTTCTGTCTCTTTTGTCCTGTTCTGTTTTGTATATGTATTTTAGTTTGATCATCAAATATAACATTTGTTTGTGGAGTAACTAGTGGACAAGTCACTGGGACATTGCGGCGAATCTGAATCCCATATCAGATTATGCGTCCAAGCGTCAGGGAGATCCGGAGGCAGGCTGAAGGGAAATCCTATTGACCTCATTGCTTGAGGAGTAGCACATGAGTTCTTCCTCAAGCCATCCTCTTGTTGATGCATTTCCAGTGGCAAACTGATGGAAAAGCCACTAAACTGCTCTTGTGACCCTTCGAATCCGTTGCTGTCATGACAAGTTTTGCTGATATCGCCTATCAGCGCGTGCTGGTTCGAGAACATGGAAGAAAACGGGTTGGTGGTAGTGCCAGTTCCTGACATTTCTAGAGGCGAAAACACGTAGGGAATGTCAAGGTTGGAAATGGGATAGGGTTTCGGGTTCTGATGCTCGTAGGAGGGGATGTTTATACTGACGGTGGAGTTGTGCTGCAAGTCATTGTTGCAAAACATGTTCTTGGAGGTGAACTGAGGTATGTGATTGTGATCAGATGGTGTAGTTTCTGGCAGAGAAGAGATCCAAGATTGAGACAAAGCTCTCTGTGCCATGGAGTTGGTTTTCTTGAATATCCTGCAAATAGCCCAAGCATCCTGCAAAGTGCATGAAAAAAGACGGGTTAAATCTTTCTGCACTTCCTTGAACTGTTCGTTAAAACGGTTAACGAAATTATGTCACAGCAACAATGAACTCAACTTAAAATGACCTAGGGGGCTCGTAAGTTTTTAAAAAGTTATCAATTTAAACTTTGAACTGTAACGAGTCAAAATAGACGCAGTTCAGTAGACGCGGAAAGATTGAAAGTAGAGAAAACCTCACATTTGCAGGATAGCTTTTGTCAAGGAGATTCTTTGGGGGGTTTGGGTCTACAAGAGAAGGTAGCCTGAACTCATGCATCATCCAATCAGTTTTGATCCCTTTTGCAGCTCTGCCTCTATAGAACACAAGAGACTTCTTCAACCCAATGCACTTGGAGCCTTCTGAGGAGTAGATTGGCCTATCTGTTCCGGTTGCTTTCCAGAATCCGGCGCCTGTCACACGGTTAGGCCTTGCGCTGTTCCGGTACTTCCTGTCCCTCGGGCAGTAGAAGTACCACTCCTTCTCCCCGGTGCTTGTTAATTCTACGCTTCGAGAAAAGCACTAAAAGTTATTTACAATTGTAGCGATCAAAACTCTATCCTTATGATCATGTGTTAAGGGATAATAACTAACTATCCTTAGAAGAATACTATAGACAGTTAGTGTATAATTAAATTAACTTACTAAAATGAAAAGAGGACACTCATTTTGAAACTGAGAATATATTTTTTTTTCCTTGTATGATGTTGTTGATGACAAGTTTCTCATTCTCATGCTAGAATAAAAGTTGGAGAACAACCAAATATATGATGATGGACATAAAAAAATATCATAGATAAAACAAGTTACCAACATCTATGGTGTACCTCGGTTCATTGAACTTTTCAATTCCATTTCAAAGCAAAACAAAATAATAACAATATAAATGTGTTCATTTTTGTGTTTTTTCTTGTTTTCTTGTCTGTTAGTGGACGACTCAATAGTTCAAACCACACACTTCTGAATGAAAAATCGTGAGTTCGAATTTTCATTGAATAAGGTGAGAACAAGTTGTCAGAAAAAAGGAAAGAGTTACTCTTGTTGCGTAGCTCGGGTCATTGACCTTTCAAATTCATGTCAAACAAAAAAAGAAGCTAAATTAGAAGGAAAAGAAAGTTGAAGAAACCAAAAAGGACTTACTAGGAAGGTCCCAAGGATCATATTTGTAGATATCAACTTGCTTGATGAGCTCAATGGGCAAAGATCTCTGCTGAATCTTCCTCCTCAGGTAAAACCCAACAAGTTCTTCGTCGGTTGGATGAAACCGAAACCCGGGTAGCATAACATCATCAACCTTGTAATCTCCATCATTTCTCTCCTCCATCAACTTGAAACCCTTTAGAGACTCTTAAAAGATGGTCTCAAGTCTCAAGCCTCGACTCAAAATATTAGCTTTTGAGGTAAAAAAGTAAAGACCAACTCAAGAACTTGAAATGAAACTAAGTTTAAGAGTTCTTGAAGATGCAAGTACAAGTTCTCTCAATGAAAGCAAGCAATAGTCAAGAAAATGGACTTTTGTTTGTTTGTTTAAGGCCTTTGTTGAGTTGAAACTTATAGGTGGTTTTGTTTGGATCCAAATTAAGGATCTCAAGAATAGAGTTTTGGGATTTTAGATTTAACAAAGCAAGATTGGACTAAATGACAAAGCAGATTTCCAATATATCAGTTTCTTTATTCTTTGTTGAATTGTTTTTTGTAGGCTTGAGGACCAACTTCCAATAGAAAAGTAAGAGAATAAGTTTATATATTCATTCAACACCATAGATTCTGAGAAGATTTCAATTGAAACCCAATTTTGAGAAATATATAAATTCTGATTATCTCTGAATCCAAAATTTCTATTCCATTCTCTTTCAGAGTTTCTATTCTCTCATCCCTTGATGCCACATAATATGACCAAATCACAACTTCTTCTTTGTTGGCTCATATTTTCTTGTAGGGTCATATATGGTCTCTCTTTCTTTCATGTTTTCTTGTGTGACTCCTAATTTTGATTTATTTATGAAAGTTGTGTTTTCTTAATTCAGTCTTATAAGTCCAAGGCTAAAAAATATGAAGGGGTCGGTACACGTGAGATGGTTCATTAGCTCATGTGTTTTTTCATGTTAGTTGATTTGTCGTTTAATCTTACTATCTAGCAATATTACAAGCTTATAAAATAAAAACAAGATTTTTCAAATTCTCCACCTTCTGAAAAAGATTACTCTTGAACTTTTTTCAAGAAAATCCCAATGTGCAAGGTTTCTTGGTCTGTGTCGGTTTCGTTTTTCATCTTGGATTTTCTCAGTCAGTTAAAGAGGAATTAACATATACCTACGTTCTTCTTCTTCGATCATTCCTAGAAACATAAGGAGGAATAAGTCTTCTCTATGTTCTTTTTCATCTTGAATTTGTTCGGAAACATATGGAAGAATGGACATCTCCCTACATTATTCTCATCTTGGTCATGTCTTGAAATATAAGGAAGGAATGAATCACTCCCCATGTTTTTATGTCTTGATTATGTTTAGGAACATTATGAGAAATGTACCTATATTCACCATGAGATTACGAGGTACGGCACACATGGAAGCGAAGTTTCACCGTGAATGTGAACTCATGTAGATTCGTGGAAGTGAAATCACCGTGAGGCAACAATGCCTTGTTCACATTGGAGCGAAGTTTCTTCATGCAGATGGAATCACATAGGTCATGGAGCGAAACATGTGAACGAGCTTTCCTTGTGAATGCGGACTCACGTAGGTTCATGAGAGTGAGCTCACCATGGAGTTGTGATGCCCATCTTACACGGGAGCAAAAAAATTATGTAGGTTGAAATTTTGATGTCGAAATTCTTAAAAATGTAATTTATTCAACTTTACATTTTCATAGGGGTAAAAAACTAATTTGCTTAGTTTAAAATTTGAAAAGTCATAGAAACAAGCATATGGACCAACTAAAAAAATGATATTGCAATGTTACTTTACCAATTTTGAGCATTTTCATATTTTTAAAAACAAATTATGAAAACTTGTTTGAAGCTAAAGTTCTGAGTGTAGATTATAAATTGTTGTTCAACATCTTTATATTTTAGTTTATGTTTTGATATTTCATAACTAATTAAAAAAACAATTTTTTATTTTATTTTTTCTGCCGTCATTCCAATAAAAATTGTTATCATAGTTACAAAAGAAACACATCCCAACACTAATTTATAACATAAAATTAAAATGGTCCGTTGTTTAAGTTTGCTAAACATGTGTCTCCTATGTGCATGGCAAGTAATCAAATGTTAATAAACATGATTATTTTTCCTAATAATTTTATCGATATAAATTGGCCAATTGGGAAATCCAAAAATAGTTAAATTTCCAATATGAAGAGGCCCTCGTTTGGAACCATTGTTGTCTGTTGCTTCATCTAGGGTTGCTCTTAATGTGTGAAAAAAAAACATTATGAGCATGTTCCCAATGTATCAATTTTATTTACATAAACAAAATTAATGGATTTAATTTAATCTAGTTGGTTAAATTAGATGGTCCAATATGAGAATAGTTAATCCATTAATCACAATTTAGTTGTCATGTGCTTGAATTTTGTGTACATTGTCCCACGCGCTTGTGATGGTTCGCCTCCACGTGTCAAGTGTAGAGCTCGGCCTCCACGTGACCTTGTTACAGTCATGGGTTTAAAGGTGGCAAAAGTTTGGATCAATTCGATTTTTTTGTTTCTTGATCAAGGGGGGTTCAGGTTGATGAACTCTAACTCGACCTTATAGGATTTTCGACATAAAGCACATTGTTTTCTGCAAGTATACCCGACCCGATTTTTTTGGGTTGATTAATGCAAACTCGAATCCGCCAAAAAACTAGTTGGAATTCGGGTACCCGAAGGGTCGGATTTGTTTTGTCAGCTCTACTTGGGCCATTTGGGATCTACGTGGCTCAATTGTTTTTTCCCTTGCTTAGAACTTGATCATCATCGTCTTCAAAAGGCTTTTGGGTACATTTATAAGGTTGCGATCCTCCTCGCCTTCCTCGAAGTCGAATAACCGAATAATGTATGGATGGAGATCACGTCCTCAGTTGATAAACTTTTTTCTTGGTAGTATTCACATCGCGAAGCCTTGAAGTAATTAGATACGTCCTATTAGTAACCACCCATACTCCTATTACATTATCATGATATAAACATCATGTCATTGGGACTCACCATGACATCACCGCTTATCAATCATGTAACGACAACTCGCCTCGTTCATAGATTCTACTAGTTTTAAATACTTATATATCTAATGGGCAAGAAACTATTGACTCATTTCTTGATATCATTTTCCATGTTCTATTCTCACCATATTCTCTATAATTAGTGAGTTTGGTCTTACACTCCTTTTTAATAAAAGACTTAATACTTGTTTGTTAGATCATAAACATTTTTGTAGGTTTTAAATGTCGTATGTGCAATTTTAATGATTTCCAATTAATACAAAACCATGTAAGACTTATATATATAAGAATAAATTATATGAATCATTATTTTTTTCCTTAAACTAAGACAAATCATAAAAATTACGAGATATCATCAAAATTCAGCACATCCATCCTATGAATTTGTAGTTTAAAAGTGGCCCAATGAATACTAATTTTCAATGAAATATCATATTTTTATAAATGACTTGACCTATGTCAAATAAATTTTGTCTTACCTTTTTTGCTCTCTTAGTTATGGGTGACAAGGTAGGGTCAATCATGAAAATTCAATCTACATAAAGTTATAATTTATCAAATAGCATTACTAGTTAATTTTTTTTTTCAAGCATCATGCTTTCAAGATACTTGTCAACATTAGACATATTGAAAAAGAATTGAAACTGCTTTCAGATTTTTTTAAACATAGCTAGGAGTCTAAACCGATAAAATTTTGGCTCAAAACAAACCTTCAAAAAGAATTCATTGAGGATGATTTGACTATTTGAGCGATGTCATTTATTTTAGGCTTTTTTTTTTTAACATGTCAAGGCAGTTGCTTATAAATAAAAAAATAAAAAAAACATGTCAAGGTGGTTGATGTATCAAGTTAAAGTCAAGTTCGGGTGATGAATTTGGATGACGAGTTCGAGTCATAGTTCAAAGTCAAGGATCAAGGACATGTCAGCTGCAAAGTTCAACGCACTGTTAAGCAAAAATCTCATATGTGTGTCCGAAGAGACCGCATCCGGCGTGAGAATCAAGATCTCTACACAATGAAGTATATTTACTTCGAAGATTCAAAGATTGTTTGAAGATTTGGATGAACACACGAAGAATATGAAGAACGCTTAAGAGGTTTCTTGTGCTCTTCAAAGTGTATTTTTAAAATTTTGCAAGAATCCTTTTATCTTTGGTCGAGGCCTATATTTATAGGCCTTCACCTCACTTGGCAGCATGGCAGCATGTGATTGGTCGAGAATTGTGGCGGGGCCCGCAAACGAGTTTGATTCTCTTCTCTTAGGTTTGTATTCCCATCCTTCGAGAGACCTCCAAGCTCTGCGGACAAAGTGAGGGTTTGATTCCCATCCATAGAGGAAATGAAGTAGCTCTTGTTTTCTCGACACTAAGGCGCAATCCTTCTTCTCGAGATCGACCTTTCCGTTCTTCGTGAGTCCTCCAACTTTATTGAGCAAAGCGAAGTGTCATATCCTCATGTTTGAGGTTAATGGATGGTACTCGTATGTTATAGATGCCTTGTGAAAGAACAGGCATGAATGTCTTGTGGAAGAGCACACATGGAAGTCTTGCGGGAATATCGGCGAAGACGCGCTCGCAAAGGAGTGCCGATGTGCCTTGCGCATGATGTCTGCGAGGATGCTTTACAGGGGAGATATTCGTAAATGGATGTGTGTGGAGAAGGTGGCATGCAGACATGAGGTCCGCAAGGAAGCGTGGATGTGTGCATGGTGACGGAGCTCGCCTAGATAGATTGATAGTAAAGATTGGGTAGAACGGATGTTAGGCTCGCTTAGATAAGGGCTACAAACAAGGGATGCGGATGCAGGGAGAGAGAGATGGGGCGGAGGCTAGTGCGGGATGAGATGCGGAGGTGATGTGCGGGATATGGTGCATAATTGATGGGCTTTTCCGGGTGGATGTGCGGTAAGACATGCGGAGGCTTGCTTACGAGCTTGAGCCGAGACATTAGAGAGGCAGATGGAGGTCATGCGGAGATGCGCGGATGCGTGGCTAGATGGATGAAGTGCAAATGTAGAAGAGCTTGCAGACTTTGCCAAGCGCGTGCAAGCTTTGTTTAAACTTGCAAAGGCTTGCAAGACGACTTACGATCACACAAGAATCCTGTACGCTGGTTTGTGAACGTGCATTTGTGCGGATGCGCATTTTTGCGGCGATTTGTGCCATTTGACTAAACGCGATCTGTAAGTATGACCCAAACTTTGACCAAGATTGACCGAACCTTTAACCATAGTTGACCTAACATTTGGCTCGGTCATGTTGACTTCGACAGAAAGTGCCACATGTGGCCTCATTATTGACTCTCCCGTTTATGATATTTTGGATATCATCAGAGATGGAAATGAGCAGAATTTAAGATAATATCGTAACCTCATTTGTTTGGATCAAACAAAACCTAAACTAGTTTAGGTTATTCTGTTTCTTAATAAAATATTTTATTTAATTGGAAAGCAACAATCAGTTCAACATCTTATGAACTTTTAACTTTTATATAGTCATATAATATTTGATTATACAAAACATTTTAGTAATGTATTGTCCTAACCAAATAAGTTACTATTCAAACCTTATCTTCTACTAATGGACATGTAAAGCCATCACACACCTTCATATACCTATCTTAAGCAAAAAAATACAAATACTCTTAATATAAATATGTATATATGCATCAATCATGGTAGGCTTTTTCAACCTAATTTATAAATTAAATTCCATTCTATTGAAAATCTTGTAAAACCAGAAGAAAAAAAATTATTTATTTGTATCAAGATTGATATGGTTTATATAGACTAACCACTTATTTACTAAAAAAAGTATATAATTTAAAAAAATTGAATCACAATAAGCATGAAAAAGATGAGTGGATGTGTAATCAACTAAGTTATGATTGAAATTTGGTAAATTAGCTTGACAATGAAGTCTTAAATTCCAATAGTGTTTATAGTTTGGAAGCAAGAAGGAAAATAAAATATGATAATAGTGACACACAAACTATACAAATATAGATATTATAAGCTGTAAATAATTAGTTAAAAATTATATGGCAAATATCTTTCATATGATCATATCAATGAATTTAGGGTAAATTACTTATGAATCCATTGAATTATATATTTTTTTTGTTGAAAAATTTCTAACTTGGGTGAAATCAAAACATTACACCCCTATAAAATTTCAAATGTCTAGTAATTCAAAATTTACAAATTTCGACACCAAAATTTTGATTTTTATGAAAATTTACTCTTACGCATGTTATTATTGGAGGTAAGTTGCACATGCTAAATCAAGAAGATGAAGATCGAAATATAGGAGTTGGAGAAACTAAGAAATCCAAATTTTGAAAAAGTTGAAAAGTATTTTACATCGGATTTGAACGGGGGAGTAAGATTTATTTTTCTTTCTGCCCAAGGATTAAATTTTCTTTTGCGAAAATCATGATAAGAACTAAGTTAATAAAAAAATGATGGTCCAAGATGTGCATAAAACCTCATTTCACAACCAATTAATCAATAACAATTAGTTACCATGTTGATGGGATCTTGGAGACAAATGACATGGTTTACAATAATAATCATGATGATATATACATTATTAATTAATTAATTAATTAATTATTATAATAATCTCTTAAATATGATTCAAATCAATCAATTGACACCAACAATTTTGTGATCTTGTGCTTGTCTGATTATTAGAGTTCTAATAATACATCAAACTCACAAATGTTGACAAAACTAAAAACAGAAAACAAATAAAGTAGAATAAAACCATGCCAAGACACAAAATGTAAACATCATTAGGATCAAAACTAAAACTCCATGTTCACATTCATTGATCCTCTTAATTAGGAAATAAGTACTCTTACCGGCTAATTAGCGCAATCAAAAGCGTTTTGTTCGCTTCTTGTCGAACTCAACCTAGCCAATTTGAGCACATACTATTAAGCTAATCACTCCACAAAGTACCATGTTTTAGCTTAATTGTCTTGTAACATAAAAGATTAGGATGAGCATACATGAATTAATCCATGATCGATCAATCACACTATTAAATGAAGATATAAGGATACACATACTTAACAGCACCCTACGCGATAAAAGAGAAAAATAAGTTAAATCTAACTACCAAATTGAAAAATTGAAAGTGCAAGGACTTAATTGTGACGAAAAGAAATATATAGGGAGTTATATGCAAAAGAGGCTAAGTATAGGGCATTTATCCACAATTTACCCAATAAAATTCGACGCTGAAAATAATGATAAACAAAACCGGAAGCAGCATAATTGTCCATAGCTTGCTTCATATGAATCTTGATTAGTGTCATAATATCATAATCCCTCTTGCTCTTCAGTGAAAATTAATTCTAAGATTGAGCATATTTTTAGTTCCAAACACTGGATTTCACAAGAACTCGGACAAGATTCAATTTGAGCTATGATACACAAAAAGTTCCTAGAAATTTAAATAACCTATAGAAACACGATCTGAACCCGAATCTGAACCCAAAGTTCTTTCCTTTTTCATTGTAATGTGAATGACATAACGAGCTCAAATTAAAGTAAATGGTTATAGTATAAGAGGAGATATAGGCAGACCTTAATTAACTACGTCACGAGTTCTTTTCCTCTAAAGTTATAGGCACCTCCAAGCTCTCACTGCCCCTCTGAACCTTTAATACTACTCTATCGCCCACGTTATATTCGTCTAACAATTTGTACAGCTCTGCTTTGTTTTTAACCTGAGAAAAAGAACGACAAAATCAACCGAGGTTTTTTTTTTTTGGCCCCAAGGTTTGAACCCAAGTGGCCAAGCATGAAGCAAACCGCCTTAACCACCAGCCAACCCTTTGGGATTAAAACAACATGTGTGATAATTACATAAGAAGCTTATTGGAATTAGGGATGACAATTTGACCCAAACCCGACAGGGATCCGATGTTCATGTCCCGAACGGGATACAGGGCAGGTACGGGAGAAAATTACCCGAACGGGTAACAAGGCGACTATAAACTGCCCCACCCCGAACCCGATAGATTGAATAATATAATGTAATAATGTTTTTTATTTTAAACCTAAATATGATTAGTATTATTTTTTTTTATCAATTTTATGTTATAAATTACTTACATAAAGTATGCTATCATAATAGTATTACATGATTAATATATCTTTTAAAATAAAAATGTAGAAATTTTAAGATTTTATATATAAATAATAATATAATATTTAAATTGGGGTGGGTAACGGGGAATCTCCGTCCCCGAACGGGGCGCGAATAACGCAGCGGATATGGGGCACTGGGGCAGGGAGCGGGACGGGTATCATAAAACCCGCTCCTTTGCCATTCCTAGTCGGAATGATGAGTAGAATAGCAAACAGATTCGGCAAGAGAACTCACGGGTTTACTGTCAACAGCAACAATGATATCGCCCAGAATTATGTTACCAGCAAAACCCCTCGTGGTCGGAAGTAGCCCAGCCTTCGCAGCAAGGCTATTTGTAGGAACCTATAGCACCAGAAGCTTTACATGTGCACAGATATACCAGTACCAATTGGAAGATGGAAAACATTGTAGGGATATGGGATACCTGCAGAATAAGAGCCCCATTTCGAACATTGAGCTGATTTGCAATGAGGTCTGGAGCAAAATCTACATCTAATCCAGCTCGAGAAACCTGTCACGGAAAAATCATGACATCAATTACGAAAAAAGGACGATGTTCAGCTGTCCGGTTTTTTATTTATTCATCAAGGCAACAATGTTTATAGAACAAGAAAGGATAGGATGGTGAAGTTGCAAATACAGGAAGGTGTACAGCAAATAAGGTATTAAAATAAGGCAAAATGGTTGAAAATAGCACCAGTCAACCAACACGATTTTAAGCAAAAGAACTTACTTTGCCAAATTGGATCAACTGAGGTACAATCTTGAGTACAGTCGAGGAAGGAATAGCAAACCCTACACCAGCCGATGTCCCTGACGTACAATGCATTGAAATAAACAGTTCATTTTGAATAACGAAACCTTTGTGCTTACACTGTTATGAACAAAAAATGTATGGATATCGTATTGTTTACTGAATGCAGCAAGTCTACATATATCCAAGAAATTTTAATGAGGTGCTCTAATTTGATTGGTGACTGACTCACTCGCTCTACGCCAAAAATCTTGACTTAGATTCCTCTGTCTCAATATATGTATATACATATGAGAGAGAGATCATAAATTTGCGAAATTCACAATATTCTCTCAAACATAATAGTTGGGAATTTTTTTCATAAAGGCTTCAGTAACATCAAATATTTCTATTCACAAAAGTATTTACAATTTGATGAAATATATGTGGAAAAGGTAACTTACCTGTTTGAGTAACTATCGCTGTGTTAATTCCAATTAAATTTCCTTTGGAATCCATGAGAGGACCACCGCTGCCGTGATAAAAACAAGAATGCAGTAGATAAGTTGCACTAGCTATTCACTAGAAGTCTTCACACACATGTGATATGACAGTGAAAGAGAGAACAGAATCAGATAAAAGATGCAAGAAATGATTGGTATTTAAAATGGCAGACTAACCTGTTCCCTGGATTGATGGCTGCATCTGTTTGAATCCCACCACCAATTGTAACTCCAGTTTGACTATAAATGTCTCGATTTAGGCCACTAATAACCCCAACAGTAAGGGTGTGGTCAAAACCGAATGGATTTCCAATTGCTAGACACTGTTGCCCAACTTTTAGAGATGATGATTGTCCCACCTTCATCGGCTTTAACAATTCTTTGGAGGCATCTACCTAGCATGTTAAACATACTAGCACCTCATTACTTTTAACCTTGAATTATAAAGAAAAGAAATAATTCTACCTTAACACCTTTAGTTGAATATTTAACGAATTAAGGGCAGACATTTTGAGTCCCAGACAGCTTTTTAATGTCTATTAAACGCCCCATCCATTTTTTTTTACTTTATTAACAAACAGTATGGCCAAGCGATCACTGCTTCACAAGCATAGTTTATGCTATTACATACATATAAAATAGGGTTAAAGTTATATCATACTTAATCTTTCAACTGTTTTTTATATCACCATAATCCTTATACTACCAAATCTCGCCACTCATGCCTAAAACATTTTAATTAGACTTCGGTTTGGTCACATATTTTGTGCATGCCTTAATCTCTATTAATTGAATGCATACTAAATTTGAGATTAAATGAAAGCTGAATTGTAGGTTAAATTTTATCAAAAGATAGACTTTGGAATACTATCATTAGAAAGAATAGTATAAGGATCAACGGTGATTTAAAAAATAGTAGGGAGAACAACTATGATATGCA
Source organism: Pelargonium nanum (assembly GCA_036897485.1). Lineage (NCBI taxonomy): Eukaryota > Viridiplantae > Streptophyta > Magnoliopsida > Geraniales > Geraniaceae > Pelargonium > Pelargonium nanum. Next base: position 7,381 of record JAYMTF010000610.1, on the reverse strand, counting down.
TGCATAGTTGGAGGATCATTTGAAACATTAGCCCAATAAAAAATACACATACTCGAGAAAAAATAAGCAAATGAAACCTTTGACAGATCTTCGTTGGGGTACAATGACACATTAGAATTATCACACTAACAAAATATGAAGAAAAAAAATGTACCTTCAATACAGCTAGATCTTTTGCTCGGTCAGCACCAACCAACCTCCCCTCAAAGTTTCTTTGTACCCTGTTAAGAAACTAACAAAACTGAGCAACATGGGAAGAAAAAAAACAAGTGTCTACTACATAGCCAAAGATTTTACTGATTGACCATCAACTAAAGTAATTCAGTTTACCAGTTTAGGCAAAGAGCAATATGAATCTCACCCTTCTGTTGCCAGAATATTTACTCGTGCAACAACATCACCAGGGCTTGGGTTTCTTGAAAGAGCATTACCAATTACTGGGCAATATGAGGACAAATCAGCTTAAATTTTCACAATAAAGTAACAAAAAATTCTTCTGTCATATAACCAGATGCAATTAATATTTGCAGCATTTTCAGAACAAAATATAAAGTATGAAAGTACAATAGGCTCATAAGGCTTCCTTTTGGAGAAACCCAATTTGTAATATAATTTATGCTAAATGTCTCATAATAATAGGCTTTATTGACAGCATCCTTAATTGTAGTTCTTTGATCAATAATAAGGCATAACGGCATACAAGCAATGGAAATAGAAAACCAAAGACTTTACATCATACGGGATTCCAGTTAAATGCTAGTTGAAAACAATATATGATGAATGACAAGCAAATCTGATGTTTCTGATTTAGCTACAAGATATACCATCAACTATAACAAAACTACTTCATGTAAAATATGCAATACCAATTTAAGCATTCAAATCAGCCTTATCATACATAAAAAATAAAAATAAAAACAATTACTTCGTTCATGTCATTCTTTGAAATTTTGCTGGTTCTTACCATGAAAATTGGTTACGATGTGGCCCTGTCCATCCCAGACAACTCCAGAGCCATTTCCTTCAGGAACCTGATCAAAACACACAATGTATCATACTAGCAAATCATATACCAGAAAACAATTTATAAGGTTTTACTGATGGAATTACCTCCACTACACCAGTTACATTGAGTTGTGGGCGCAGTGTAACATCAAAAATGTTGACAACTGAGTATGTGTTCTTTTCAAATAGTTGGACGATTCTTTCCTGGAAATTACACACATTCATCAACTCAGGTGACATAAAAACAAGGGAAGTTAATGTGGAACCTATTAGAGAATCAGTCAGAAAATTTAATAATAAAAAAAAGAAATAAGAAGTTCATGCGATTGAAATAAACCTCTGTAGGAAAGAGAGGCCCGGGGGAGACAACAGGAGGAGTCACTTCTTCAAGTGTCATGGATGGATCCCCTAAAGCTTGGGCTGTATATGATATATCGACGGTGAATCACATATGTGAGCAAATCACTAGTAAGCGCAGAAACTTCACTCTTAAATATGATGTGCACATACTCCACTAACAGTACTGACAGATGACTCCTCTATCACATATAACAGAGGGATATTGATTGCAATCTAAGACAGGGTCAAACAAATGCCTACTACTCTTTCAGTCCCAAAATGAGTGTCCACTTCCCATTTTTGTAAAAATTAAGTATAAATTATAGTTGGTTTTTCTCCCTTATACGCCGATTATTCTCTAGTTGTAACAAACTCAAAGAGTTCAAACTAACTTATTTTAGGGATATTGTTGGTAATTCATGCATAACTAACTAACCAAAATCGAAAGCGGACACTCATTTAGGGATAACTTTTTTAGAGAAAGTGGACACTCGATTTGGGATGAAAGGGGTATCTAACAAAAGCATTAACCTGGAAACAAGTTACAACCACTCTGAAGTATAGGATCTCTCTCAATGAATATCATCGTTTTACAAACCTCTATACGCAAAAGATTTTGGTCTCGTTTGCATCTTATAAAATACAGTAGTTTCCCATCCCAAAATAATGCTCAAAGTCAAATTTGGTTTATACTGTTTCGGTCCTCACAAGTTTTAGTGTTTTAATTAGACAGTTTGTCATCTAATTCAAAGAGTATCTGAAAACAAACTTAAAAGTTAACAAATTATATTTTCATCAACATTCACATAATAAAAATTAGAAAACCGCCTTCATGGTCTAAAAATAATGCATTTGTTAAAGGGAACACAAAGCTGAAATGTGCGAACCTGATAAGTACCTTGAAGGATAATAACAGGAATACATGAATACACTTGCGAACAACATTCGACGTGTTGTGATAGGGATATTTTCACGTACTACTTCACCCAAAACTTGAGTGTAATCTTGAGCAGTCCTAAAGGCACAAAAAAAGGGACAAAGATCGATACAATACTCCCAAAACTAAAACCGACTTTAACTATACATTAAAACAGCTATGATTATTCACCTCAACTGTTCTTAGACATGCAAATGCAAGTACACATTTTCACACATACACACTAGAGCTGAAATACAACCCACATATTTGTGGATTTGGGTCACATAAACTAGAACTGTATCATTTTTGGGTCGGGTTTGCCATGAGAAAATCACAAATCAGGTAGGGCAAACCTACACTCATCTTCTTGTTCTACATGTAAAACCTGCAACCCACCTAAATCCGCAGCCCGGAACTCGCAACCTGGAACTCTCACAGGTTGGGTTCGGGTTAGACCTTTCCGCCCTGACCCCAAACCCGAATTGCCAGCTCTAATACAGGCATCAAATCCATTAGTGGCCCAAACAAAGAACATTAGCAACAATATGAGCACCTCTAAAGCCACTCCATAGTTCATTTCACATACAGTGAAATTGAAACAACACAGAAGGATCAAATATGCTCAGATTACAGTACTAATCACAGTTAAGCATGCAAAAGCTGCAAAATTGGCAAATGGGTCATTGGTTTTAGGGGCTAAACCTGAAAATGCTCAAAAGGGTTGATTGAACACTGCACTATAAGCAAATGGGTCCATTAGAAATGCAAATTAGAGAGCAGAGAGTGAGAAGAACCCGGGAATGGAAAGCGGCGGCGATGAAACGACGTCGTTGTGGTGGGAGCTGAGATTGTTGGGTTGTTGAGATTGAGAACACACAGAGGAGACGCCGTCGGAGAAGAGCCGTCGCCGACCCAAGACGCTGCTGATTCCATTAGAAAGGACTTGCAGAGACCATGAATTGCAGGCCAGCAATTGCATTTTTTTTTTTGGAAACTTATATAAAATATTGTTGTGTAACAAAAAAAATACAGGAAATGATTCGTTGTTGTTGCAGAAGTAGCAATTTCAGAGCAGATAAGGACTGTGGCTTCTTGGACCATGTATCTTCTCACAGTCACTGTGACACAAGATGCATTTAGCTAAGGGTCTGTTTGACAACGGTTCAATATAGCACATGGCCAATTTAGGAATGGCAGCGGAGCGAGTTTAGGGCGGGTTTTATAATCCCGCGCTCCGATCAGCATCTTTTTCCCACCCGTTGAAACTCACACAACATATATAACAGCTATTGTTTAGTTCCTTACTCTCAGAAAATAAAAAATGCACTCATCCATGCACATTTTAGGACCCGAAAAGTGGGTCCCGGAGTCAAAATTGGACCAATATTAAAACTCATACAACAAATATAACAACTATTCTTTAGTTTCATACTCTCAGAAAATAAAATAAAAAATCACTCATTCGTACACAGTTTAGAACCCCAAAAGTTGTTCTCGGGCTCAAAATTGGACCTATATTTAAACTCACACAACAAATATGACAACTTATGTTTAGTTTCACACTATTAGAAAATAAAAAAATCACTCATTCATACACATTTTACGACCTCAAAAGTGGATCTCACAGTCAAAATTGGATCAAAATTAAATCTCACACAACAAATATAACAACTATTGTCTAGTTTAATACTCTCAGCAAATAATAAAAGTTCACTCATCCGTACACATTTTAGTAAGCCAAAAGTGGGTCTCAGAGTCAAAGAATGTACACTAGAAACCATTATTTTCCTCCACAATTTATTTCTTCAAGATTCTCATCATTTTTTTCCACCAGACATTTAACTTTCACGTTTTTTCACTCATCCTTACACACTCTATGAATTGTCACATCTCAAATTTCTCAACCCCAACACTATTATTATTTCCATCATATTTTTCATTTCCCAACATCACCATTATTTTCATCATCTTTACACTATTTCAACAATAATTCAATACAAAAAGAATGATTCTCGTAATTTTTCCTACACAACACAGTTAAATAATTTCACTCATTCGTACACATTTTATGACCACAAAAGTGGGTCTCGGAGTCAAAATTGGACAAAAATTAAAACTCACACAACAAATATAACAACAATTCTTTAGTTCCATACTCTCAGAAAATAAAAATTCACTCATCCGTACACAATTTAGAACCCCAAAAGTGGGTCTCGGAGTCAAAATTGGACCAAAATTGAAACTTACACAACAAAAATAACAAATATTGTTTAGCTCCACACTCTAATAAAATAAAAAATTCACTCATTCGTACACACTTTAGGACCACAAAAGTTGGTCTCAGACTCAAAATTGGACCAATATTTAAAATCACACAACAAATATAACAACTTATGTTTAGTTTCATACTCTTAAAAAATAAAAATTCACTCATCCGTACATATTTTAAGACCCCAAAAGTGGATTTCAGAGTCAAAGAATGTACACTAAAAACCATTATTTTCTTCCACAATTTATATTTTCAAGATTCTCATCATTTTTTCCGCCATACATTTAACTTTCACGTTTTTTCACTCATTCTTACATACTTTATGGATTGTCACTTCTCCAATTTCTCAACACAACACCACTATTATTTTCATCATCTTTATCACTTCTCAGCACCCACCATTATTTTCATCATCTTTACACTATTTCAGCAATAATTCAATACAAACAAAATGATTCTCATAACTTTTCATACACAACACCAATAATTAAATTCAATCATCCACACACATTTTAGGACCCCAAAAGTTGGTCTCAGAGTCAAAATTGGACCAAAATTAAAACTCACACAACAAATATAACAACTATTCTTTAATTTCATACTCTCAGAAAATAAATAATTCACTCATTCGTACACATTTTAGGACCCCAAAAGTGGGTCTCGGAGTCAAAATTGGACAAAAATTAAAACTCGCACAACAAATATAACAACTATTGTTTAGTACTATACTCTCAGGAAATAAAAAATTCACTCATCCGTACACAATTTAGAATCTCAAAAGTGGGTCTTGGAGTCATAATTGGACCAAAATTAAAACTTACACAACAAATATAACAACTATTGTTTAGTTCCATACTCTCAGATAATAAAAATTTCACTCATCCATACACATTTTAGGACCACAAAATTTAGTCTCGGACTCAAAATTGGACCAATATTTAAACTCACACAACAAACATAACAACTTATGTTTAGTTCCATACTCTTAGAAAATAAAAATTCACTCATCCGTACATATTTTAGGACCCCAAAACTGGGTTTCGGAGTCAAAGAATGTACACTAGAAACCATTAGGCTACGTTTGATCGTCTGGATTAGATAATTATAGATTGGATAGCAACGCTGGATTACGACAGATAATAAGTCCAATGGATAATCAGTTATGCATTACAACGTTTTATGTATGAACGGATAATAAATCATATTTGATATGATTTTATTAATTTTGACTAAATTACCCTCAATTAGTATCTTAACTTATTATTTGTACTCAAACTCATTTTTCGATCCATGTACATATTAGACTCATCGATACAAAAACAAATTGAAGATTCAAAATTAAAAAAAAAAACATTTGGTTCAAAAAATATTTTAATCGAAAAACTTTCAATTTAAACAATAACGCATCGAAATAATTATTAACAAATATGAACTCAACTCGAACTTGTTGTTCTTACTCCAACACATTGTTCGTTGCATGTACATACAAGTTTTATTGGTCCACAAAAAAAATTAAGGGCCAAATTCAAAAATATTTGGATCAACAAATAAATAATAAAAAAATCAGTTTTAAAACGTATAAAAATATTTGTAAACCAACATGAATTTAACTCAAACCAATAAGAACTCAATTCTTATCAATATATATAAACAAACTTGTAAAATAAATAACAATAACTTTTATTAAGTATGATCATAAAAATTAATTAATTAAGAATAATAACAATTATAAACCGAAATGTTTAAAATAATACTTATTTTAATTTTTTTTATCTAATTTGAATATGAAATTATTCGATTTAATCCGAACTTTTTTTTAACTTTTTTTATCTTTTGGGTTTTAGTCCACTTCATCCAAACTCGAACATGTAATTTTTTCTATAATTTTATAAGCTTATGTTATCATTTAAATTAATAATTATTGGCACAAGAGAGCAAAAAAAATTAATTTGAATTAGTTTGGGGTATTTTAGAAATAGAAAACATTTCTATATCTAATCCATCGTAATCCAAGGTGGGGCCTTTGAATTATTTTATCCATCATATGATGGATAAAAACCATATAATGGATTTCGAAATCTATCATACCATATAATGATGGATTGAATTTTAAAATCCAATCCACTCATATATCACTGCGATCAAACGCAACCTTATTTTCTTCCACAATTTATTTTTTCATGATTCTCATCATTTTTTCCGCCATACATTTAACTTACATTTTTTCACTCATCCTTACACACACTATGAACTACCACATCTCCAATTTCTCAACACAACACCACTATTATTTCCATAATCTTTTTCATTTCTCAACACCAACCATTATTTCCATCATCTTTACATTATTTCAACAATAATTCAATACAAACAAAATGATTCTCATAACTTTTCATACATAACACCATTAATTAAATTAACTCATCCGTTCACATTTTAGGACCCCAAAAGTGGGTCTTTAAGTCAAAATTGGACCAAAATTAAAACTCACAAAACAAATATAGTTCCATACTCTCAGAAAATAAATAAAAAATCACTCATCTAAACACATTTTATGACCCCAAAAGTGGGTCTCGTAGTTGAAATTTGACCAAAATTAAAACTCGAACGACACCAAATATTCTGATGTTACACTCTCCAATCACTTCTAAATACACACTTCTAACACCCTTTTACTATTCCCAATACCCATAAATTCTGAATTTATACTCCTTACACTCTCAAACTTTTCCCAACACCCTTTTACTCTTCCTAATATCCTTGGGTTGCGTTTGGGAACCAACATTTCACTAGATGGTGACCCCGTGCGTTGCACGGGAAAATTTTCTTCGTTTATCCTTCAATTTGTA